>OZ022311.1:10359875-10562532 GCA_963989215.1 Hedychridium roseum | reverse complement strand
AACCCAATCTAACCACTCTTAACCCACTCTAACCCACTCGCACCCAGGCTCTTACCCACTCTGAATCCACTCCGAAAACCGACTGCTAACCCACTCTAACCCACTCTAAACCGAGCTCGTGAACCACTCTAACCCACTCTAACCCACTCTACCCACTCTAACCCACTCTAACCCACTCTATCCCACTCTAACCCACTCTAACCCACTCTAACCCACTCTAACCCACTCTAACCCCTCTAACCCCACTCTAACCCACTCCCCCCTAACCCACTCTAACCCACTCTAACCCACTCTAACCCACTCTAACCCACTCTAACCCACTCAACCCACTCTAACCCCACTCTAACCCACTCTAACCCACTCTAACCCACTCTAACCCACTCTAACCCACTCTAACCCACTCTAACCCACTCTAACCCACTCTAACCCACTCTAACCCACTCTAACCCACTCTAACCCACTCTAACCCACTCTAACCCACTCTAACCCACTCTAACCCACTCTAACCCACTCTAACCCACTCTAACCCACTCTAACCCACTCTAACCCACTCTAACCCACTCTAACCCACTCTAACCCACTCTAACCCACTCTAACCCACTCTAACCCACTCTAACCCACTCTAACCCACTCTAACCCACTCTAACCCACTCTAACCCACTCTAACCCACTCTAACCCACTCTAACCACTCTAACCCACTCTAACCCACTCTAACCCACTCTAACCCACTCTAACCCACTCTAACCCACTCTAACCCACTCTAACCCACTCGAACCCACTCTAACCCACTCTAACCCACTCTAACCCACTCTAACCCACTCTAACCCACTCTAACCCACTCTAACCCACTCTAACCCACTCTAACCCACTCTAACCCACCTCTAACCCCACTCTACCCACTCTAACCCACTCTAACCCACTCTAACCCACTCTAACCACTCTAACCCACTCTAACCCACTCTAACCCACTCTAACCCACTCTAACCCACTCTAACCCACTCTACCCACTCTAACCCACTCTAACCCACTCTAACCCACTCTAACCCACTCTAACCCACTCTAACCCACTCTAACCCACTCTAACCCACTCTAACCCACTCTAACCCACTCTAACCCACTCTACCCACTCTAACCCACTCTAACCCACTCTAACCCACTCTAACCCACTCTAACCCACTCTAACCCACTCTAACCCACTCTAACCCACTCTAACCCACTCTAACCCACTCTAACCCACTCTAACCCACTCTAACCCACTCTAACCCACTCTAACCCACTCTAACCCACTCTAACCACTCTAACCCACTCTAACCCACTCTAACCCACTCTACCACTCTAACCCACTCTAACCCACTCTAACCCACTCTACCCACTCTAACCCACTCTAACCCACTCTAACCCACTCTAACCCACTCTAACCCACTCTAACCCACTCTAACCCACTCTAACCCACTCTAACCCACTCTAACCACTCTAACCCACTCTACCCACTCTAACCCACTCTAACCCACTCTAACCCACTCTAACCCACTCTAACCCACTCTAACCCACTCTAACCCACTCTAACCCACTCTAACCCACTCTAACCCACTCTAACCCACTCTAACCCACTCTACCCACTCTAACCCACTCTAACCCACTCTACCCACTCTAACCCACTCTAACCCACTCTAACCCACTCTAACCCACTCTAACCCACTCTAACCCACTCTAACCCACTCTAACCCACTCTACCCACTCTAACCCACTCTAACCACTCTACCCACTCTAACCCACTCTAACCCACTCTAACCCACTCTAACCCACTCTAACCACTCTACCCACTCTAACCCACTCTAACCCACTCTAACCCACTCTAACCCACTCTAACCCACTCTAACCACTCTAACCCACTCTAACCCACTCTAACCCACTCTACCCACTCTAACCCACTCTAACCCACTCTAACCCACTCTAACCCACTCTAACCCACTCTAACCCACTCTAACCCACTCTAACCCACTCTAACCCACTCTAACCCACTCTAACCCACTCTAACCCACTCTAACCCACTCTAACCCACTCTAACCCACTCTAACCCACTCTAACCCACTCTACCACTCTAACCACTCTAACCCACTCTAACCCACTCTAACCCACTCTAACCCACTCTAACCCACTCTAACCCACTCTACCCACTCTACCCCACTCTAACCCACTCTAACCCACTCTAACCCACTCTAACCCACTCTAACCCACTCTAACCCACTCTACCCACTCAACCGCTCTTGCCCACTCTGACCCACTCGCAACCCGCTCTGCCACTCTGACCCACTCGCAACCGCTCTTGCCCACTCTGACCCACTCGCAACCGGCTCTTGCCCACTCTGACCCACTCGCAACCGCTCTTGCCCACTCTGACCCACTCGCAACCGGCTCTTGCCCACTCTGACCCACTCGCAACCGGCTCTTGCCCACTCTGACCCACTCGCAACCGGCTCTTGCCCACTCTGACCCACTCGCAACCGGCTCTTGCCCACTCTGACCCACTCGCAACCGGCTCTTGCCCACTCTGACCCACTCGCAACCGGCTCTTGCCCACTCTGACCCACTCGCAACCGGCTCTTGCCACTCTGACCCACTCGCAACCGGCTCTTGCCCACTCTGACCCACTCGCAACCGGCTCTTGCCCACTCTGACCCACTCGCAACCGGCTCTTGCCCACTCTGACCCACTCGCAACCGGCTCTTGCCCACTCTGACCCACTCGCAACCGGCTCTTGCCCACTCTGACCCACTCGCAACCGGCTCTTGCCCACTCTGACCCACTCGCAACCGGCTCTTGCCCACTCTGACCCACTCGCAACCGGCTCTTGCCCACTCTGACCCACTCGCAACCGGCTCTTGCCCACTCTGACCCACTCGCAACCGGCTCTTGCCCACTCTGACCCACTCGCAACCGGCTCTTGCCCACTCTGACCACTCGCAACCGGCTCTTGCCCACTCTGACCCACTCGCAACCGGCTCTTGCCCACTCTGACCCACTCGCAACCGGCTCTTGCCCACTCTGACCCACTCGCAACCGGCTCTTGCCCACTCTGACCCACTCGCAACCGGCTCTTGCCCACTCTGACCCACTCGCAACGGCTCTTGCCCACTCTGACCCACTCGCAACCGGCTCTTGCCCACTCTGACCCACTCGCAACCGGCTCTTGCCCACTCTGACCCACTCGCAACCGGCTCTTGCCCACTCTGACCCACTCGCAACCGGCTCTTGCCCACTCTGACCCACTCGCAACCGGCTCTTGCCCACTCTGACCCACTCGCAACCGGCTCTTGCCCACTCTGACCCACTCGCAACCGGCTCTTGCCCACTCTGACCCACTCGCAACCGGCTCTTGCCCACTCTGACCCACTCGCAACCGGCTCTTGCCCACTCTGACCCACTCGCAACCGGCTCTTGCCCACTCTGACCCACTCGCAACCGGCTCTTGCCCACTCTGACCCACTCGCAACCGGCTCTTGCCCACTCTGACCCACTCGCAACCGGCTCTTGCCCACTCTGACCCACTCGCAACCGGCTCTTGCCCACTCTGACCCACTCGCAACCGGCTCTTGCCCACTCTGACCCACTCGCAACCGGCTCTTGCCCACTCTGACCCACTCGCAACCGGCTCTTGCCCACTCTGACCACTCGCAACCGGCTCTTGCCCACTCTGACCCACTCGCAACCGGCTCTTGCCCACTCTGACCCACTCGCAACCGGCTCTTGCCCACTCTGACCCACTCGCAACCGGCTCTTGCCCACTCTGACCCACTCGCAACCGGCTCTTGCCCACTCTGACCCACTCGCAACCGGCTCTTGCCCACTCTGACCCACTCGCAACCGGCTCTTGCCCACTCTGACCCACTCGCAACCGGCTCTTGCCCACTCTGACCCACTCGCAACCGGCTCTTGCCCACTCTGACCCACTCGCAACCGGCTCTTGCCCACTCTGACCCACTCGCAACCGGCTCTTGCCCACTCTGACCCACTCGCAACCGGCTCTTGCCCACTCTGACCCACTCGCAACCGGCTCTTGCCCACTCTGACCCACTCGCAACCGGCTCTTGCCCACTCTGACCCACTCGCAACCGGCTCTTGCCCACTCTGACCCACTCGCAACCGGCTCTTGCCCACTCTGACCCACTCGCAACCGGCTCTTGCCCACTCTGACCCACTCGCAACCGCTCTTGCCCACTCTGACCCACTCGCAACCGGCTCTTGCCCACTCTGACCCACTCGCAACCGGCTCTTGCCCACTCTGACCCACTCGCAACCGGCTCTTGCCCACTCTGACCCACTCGCAACCGGCTCTTGCCCACTCTGACCCACTCGCAACCGGCTCTTGCCCACTCTGACCCACTCGCAACCGGCTCTTGCCCACTCTGACCCACTCGCAACCGGCTCTTGCCCACTCTGACCCACTCGCAACCGGCTCTTGCCCACTCTGACCCACTCGCAACCGGCTCTTGCCCACTCTGACCCACTCGCAACCGGCTCTTGCCACTCTGACCCACTCGCAACCGGCTCTTGCCCACTCTGACCCACTCGCAACCGGCTCTTGCCCACTCTGACCCACTCGCAACCGGCTCTTGCCCACTCTGACCCACTCGCAACCGGCTCTTGCCCACTCTGACCCACTCGCAACCGGCTCTTGCCCACTCTGACCCACTCGCAACCGGCTCTTGCCCACTCTGACCCACTCGCAACCGGCTCTTGCCCACTCTGACCCACTCGCAACCGGCTCTTGCCCACTCTGACCCACTCGCAACCGGCTCTTGCCCACTCTGACCCACTCGCAAACCGGCTCTTGCCCACTCTGACCCACTCGCAACCGGCTCTTGCCCACTCTGACCCACTCGCAACCGGCTCTTGCCCACTCTGACCCACTCGCAACCGGCTCTTGCCCACTCTGACCCACTCGCAACCGGCTCTTGCCCACTCTGACCCACTCGCAACCGCTCTTGCCCACTCTGACCCACTCGCAACCGGCTCTTGCCCACTCTGACCCACTCGCAACCGGCTCTTGCCCACTCTGACCCACTCGCAACCGCTCTTGCCCACTCTGACCCACTCGCAACGGCTCTTGCCCACTCTGACCCACTCGCAACCGGCTCTTGCCACTCTGACCCACTCGCAACCGGCTCTTGCCCACTCTGACCCACTCGCAACCGGCTCTTGCCCACTCTGACCCACTCGCAACCGGCTCTTGCCCACTCTGACCCACTCGCAACCGCTCTTGCCCACTCTGACCCACTCGCAACCGGCTCTTGCCCACTCTGACCCACTCGCAACCGGCTCTTGCCCACTCTGACCCACTCGCAACCGGCTCTTGCCCACTCTGACCCACTCGCAACCGGCTCTTGCCCACTCTGACCCACTCGCAACCGGCTCTTGCCCACTCTGACCCACTCGCAACCGGCTCTTGCCCACTCTGACCCACTCGCAACCGGCTCTTGCCCACTCTGACCCACTCGCAACCGGCTCTTGCCCACTCTGACCCACTCGCAACCGGCTCTTGCCCACTCTGACCCACTCGCAACCGGCTCTTGCCCACTCTGACCCACTCGCAACCGGCTCTTGCCCACTCTGACCCACTCGCAACCGGCTCTTGCCCACTCTGACCCACTCGCAACCGGCTCTTGCCCACTCTGACCCACTCGCAACCGGCTCTTGCCCACTCTGACCCACTCGCAACCGGCTCTTGCCCACTCTGACCCACTCGCAACCGGCTCTTGCCCACTCTGACCCACTCGCAACCGGCTCTTGCCCACTCTGACCCACTCGCAACCGGCTCTTGCCCACTCTGACCCACTCGCAACCGGCTCTTGCCCACTCTGACCCACTCGCAACCGGCTCTTGCCCACTCTGACCCACTCGCAACCGGCTCTTGCCCACTCTGACCACTCGCAACCGGCTCTTGCCCACTCTGACCCACTCGCAACCGGCTCTTGCCCACTCTGACCCACTCGCAACCGGCTCTTGCCCACTCTGACCCACTCGCAACCGGCTCTTGCCCACTCTGACCCACTCGCAACCGGCTCTTGCCACTCTGACCCACTCGCAACCGGCTCTTGCCCACTCTGACCCACTCGCAACCGGCTCTTGCCCACTCTGACCCACTCGCAACCGGCTCTTGCCCACTCTGACCCACTCGCAACCGGCTCTTGCCCACTCTGACCCACTCGCAACCGGCTCTTGCCACTCTGACCCACTCGCAACCGGCTCTTGCCCACTCTGACCCACTCGCAACGGCTCTTGCCCACTCTGACCCACTCGCAACCGGCTCTTGCCACTCTGACCCACTCGCAACCGGCTCTTGCCCACTCTGACCCACTCGCAACCGGCTCTTGCCCACTCTGACCCACTCGCAACCGGCTCTTGCCCACTCTGACCCACTCGCAACCGGCTCTTGCCCACTCTGACCCACTCGCAACCGGCTCTTGCCCACTCTGACCCACTCGCAACCGGCTCTTGCCCACTCTGACCCACTCGCAACCGGCTCTTGCCCACTCTGACCCACTCGCAACCGGCTCTTGCCCCACTCTGACCCACTCGCAACCGGCTCTTGCCCACTCTGACCCACTCGCAACCGGCTCTTGCCCACTCTGACCCACTCGCAACCGGCTCTTGCCCACTCTGACCACTCGCACCGGCTCTTGCCCACTCTGACCCACTCGCAACCGGCTCTTGCCCACTCTGACCCACTCGCAACCGGCTCTTGCCCACTCTGACCCACTCGCAACCGGCTCTTGCCCACTCTGACCCACTCGCAACCGGCTCTTGCCCACTCTGACCCACTCGCAACCGGCTCTTGCCACTCTGACCCACTCGCAACCGGCTCTTGCCCACTCTGACCCACTCGCAACCGGCTCTTGCCCACTCTGACCCACTCGCAACCGGCTCTTGCCCACTCTGACCCACTCGCAACCGGCTCTTGCCCACTCTGACCCACTCGCAACCGGCTCTTGCCCACTCTGACCCACTCGCAACCGGCTCTTGCCCACTCTGACCCACTCGCAACCGGCTCTTGCCACTCTGACCCACTCGCAACCGGCTCTTGCCCACTCTGACCCACTCGCAACCGGCTCTTGCCACTCTGACCCACTCGCAACCGGCTCTTGCCCACTCTGACCCACTCGCAACCGGCTCTTGCCCACTCTGACCCACTCGCAACCGGCTCTTGCCCACTCTGACCCACTCGCAACCGGCTCTTGCCCACTCTGACCCACTCGCAACCGGCTCTTGCCCACTCTGACCCACTCGCAACCGGCTCTTGCCCACTCTGACCCACTCGCAACCGGCTCTTGCCCACTCTGACCCACTCGCAACCGGCTCTTGCCCACTCTGACCCACTCGCAACCGGCTCTTGCCCACTCTGACCCACTCGCAACCGGCTCTTGCCCACTCTGACCCACTCGCAACCGGCTCTTGCCCACTCTGACCCACTCGCAACCGGCTCTTGCCCACTCTGACCCACTCGCAACCGGCTCTTGCCCACTCTGACCCACTCGCAACCGGCTCTTGCCCACTCTGACCCACTCGCAACCGGCTCTTGCCCACTCTGACCCACTCGCAACCGGCTCTTGCCCACTCTGACCCACTCGCAACCGGCTCTTGCCCACTCTGACCCACTCGCAACCGGCTCTTGCCCACTCTGACCCACTCGCAACCGGCTCTTGCCCACTCTGACCCACTCGCAACCGGCTCTTGCCCACTCTGACCCACTCGCAACCGGCTCTTGCCCACTCTGACCCACTCGCAACCGGCTCTTGCCCACTCTGACCCACTCGCAACCGGCTCTTGCCCACTCTGACCCACTCGCAACCGGCTCTTGCCCACTCTGACCCACTCGCAACCGGCTCTTGCCCACTCTGACCCACTCGCAACCGGCTCTTGCCCACTCTGACCCACTCGCAACCGGCTCTTGCCCACTCTGACCCACTCGCAACCGGCTCTTGCCCACTCTGACCCACTCGCAACCGGCTCTTGCCCACTCTGACCCACTCGCAACCGGCTCTTGCCCACTCTGACCCACTCGCAACCGGCTCTTGCCCACTCTGACCCACTCGCAACCGGCTCTTGCCCACTCTGACCCACTCGCAACCGGCTCTTGCCCACTCTGACCCACTCGCAACCGGCTCTTGCCCACTCTGACCCACTCGCAACCGGCTCTTGCCCACTCTGACCCACTCGCAACCGGCTCTTGCCCACTCTGACCCACTCGCAACCGGCTCTTGCCCACTCTGACCCACTCGCAACCGGCTCTTGCCCACTCTGACCCACTCGCAACCGGCTCTTGCCCACTCTGACCCACTCGCAACCGGCTCTTGCCCACTCTGACCCACTCGCAACCGGCTCTTGCCCACTCTGACCCACTCGCAACCGGCTCTTGCCCACTCTGACCCACTCGCAACCGGCTCTTGCCCACTCTGACCCACTCGCAACCGGCTCTTGCCCACTCTGACCCACTCGCAACCGGCTCTTGCCCACTCTGACCCACTCGCAACCGGCTCTTGCCCACTCTGACCCACTCGCAACCGGCTCTTGCCCACTCTGACCCACTCGCAACCGGCTCTTGCCCACTCTGACCCCACTCGCAACCGGCTCTTGCCCACTCTGACCCACTCGCAACCGGCTCTTGCCCACTCTGACCCACTCGCAACCGGCTCTTGCCCACTCTGACCCACTCGCAACCGGCTCTTGCCCACTCTGACCCACTCGCAACCGGCTCTTGCCCACTCTGACCCACTCGCAACCGGCTCTTGCCCACTCTGACCCACTCGCAACCGGCTCTTGCCCACTCTGACCCACTCGCAACCGGCTCTTGCCCACTCTGACCCACTCGCAACCGGCTCTTGCCCACTCTGACCCACTCGCAACCGGCTCTTGCCCACTCTGACCCACTCGCAACCGGCTCTTGCCCACTCTGACCCACTCGCAACCGCTCTTGCCCACTCTGACCCACTCGCAACCGGCTCTTGCCCACTCTGACCCACTCGCAACCGGCTCTTGCCCACTCTGACCCACTCGCAACCGGCTCTTGCCCACTCTGACCCACTCGCAACCGGCTCTTGCCCACTCTGACCCACTCGCAACCGGCTCTTGCCCACTCTGACCCACTCGCAACCGGCTCTTGCCCACTCTGACCACTCGCAACCGGCTCTTGCCCACTCTGACCCACTCGCAACCGGCTCTTGCCCACTCTGACCCACTCGCAACCGGCTCTTGCCCACTCTGACCCACTCGCAACCGGCTCTTGCCCACTCTGACCCACTCGCAACCGGCTCTTGCCCACTCTGACCCACTCGCAACCGGCTCTTGCCCACTCTGACCCACTCGCAACCGGCTCTTGCCCACTCTGACCCACTCGCAACCGGCTCTTGCCCACTCTGACCCACTCGCAACCGGCTCTTGCCCACTCTGACCCACTCGCAACCGGCTCTTGCCCACTCTGACCCACTCGCAACCGGCTCTTGCCCACTCTGACCCACTCGCAACCGGCTCTTGCCCACTCTGACCCACTCGCAACCGGCTCTTGCCCACTCTGACCCACTCGCA
Source organism: Hedychridium roseum (assembly GCA_963989215.1). Lineage (NCBI taxonomy): Eukaryota > Metazoa > Arthropoda > Insecta > Hymenoptera > Chrysididae > Hedychridium > Hedychridium roseum. The sequence continues at coordinate 10,552,949 of OZ022311.1, read as the reverse complement.
ACCGGCTCTTGCCCACTCTGACCCACTCGCAACCGGCTCTTGCCCACTCTGACCCACTCGCAACCGGCTCTTGCCCACTCTGACCCACTCGCAACCGGCTCTTGCCCACTCTGACCCACTCGCAACCGGCTCTTGCCCACTCTGACCCACTCGCAACCGGCTCTTGCCCACTCTGACCCACTCGCAACCGGCTCTTGCCCACTCTGACCCACTCGCAACCGGCTCTTGCCACTCTGACCCACTCGCAACCGGCTCTTGCCCACTCTGACCCACTCGCAACCGGCTCTTGCCCACTCTGACCCACTCGCAACCGGCTCTTGCCCACTCTGACCCACTCGCAACCGGCTCTTGCCCACTCTGACCCACTCGCAACCGGCTCTTGCCCACTCTGACCCACTCGCAACCGGCTCTTGCCCACTCTGACCCACTCGCAACCGGCTCTTGCCCACTCTGACCCACTCGCAACCGGCTCTTGCCCACTCTGACCCACTCGCAACCGGCTCTTGCCCACTCTGACCCACTCGCAACCGGCTCTTGCCCACTCTGACCCACTCGCAACCGGCTCTTGCCCACTCTGACCCACTCGCAACCGGCTCTTGCCCACTCTGACCCACTCGCAACCGGCTCTTGCCCACTCTGACCCACTCGCAACCGGCTCTTGCCCACTCTGACCCACTCGCAACCGGCTCTTGCCCACTCTGACCCACTCGCAACCGGCTCTTGCCCACTCTGACCCACTCGCAACCGGCTCTTGCCCACTCTGACCCACTCGCAACCGGCTCTTGCCCACTCTGACCCACTCGCAACCGGCTCTTGCCCACTCTGACCCACTCGCAACCGGCTCTTGCCCACTCTGACCCACTCGCAACCGGCTCTTGCCCACTCTGACCCACTCGCAACCGGCTCTTGCCCACTCTGACCCACTCGCAACCGGCTCTTGCCCACTCTGACCCACTCGCAACCGGCTCTTGCCCACTCTGACCCACTCGCAACCGGCTCTTGCCCACTCTGACCCACTCGCAACCGGCTCTTGCCCACTCTGACCCACTCGCAACCGGCTCTTGCCCACTCTGACCCACTCGCAACGGCTCTTGCCCACTCTGACCCACTCGCAACCGGCTCTTGCCCACTCTGACCCACTCGCAACCGGCTCTTGCCCACTCTGACCCACTCGCAACCGGCTCTTGCCCACTCTGACCCACTCGCAACCGGCTCTTGCCCACTCTGACCCACTCGCAACCGGCTCTTGCCCACTCTGACCCACTCGCAACCGGCTCTTGCCCACTCTGACCCACTCGCAACCGGCTCTTGCCCACTCTGACCCACTCGCAACCGGCTCTTGCCCACTCTGACCCACTCGCAACCGGCTCTTGCCCACTCTGACCCACTCGCAACCGGCTCTTGCCCACTCTGACCCACTCGCAACCGGCTCTTGCCCACTCTGACCCACTCGCAACCGGCTCTTGCCCACTCTGACCCACTCGCAACCGGCTCTTGCCCACTCTGACCCACTCGCAACCGGCTCTTGCCCACTCTGACCCACTCGCAACCGGCTCTTGCCCACTCTGACCCACTCGCAACCGGCTCTTGCCCACTCTGACCCACTCGCAACCGGCTCTTGCCCACTCTGACCCACTCGCAACCGGCTCTTGCCCACTCTGACCCACTCGCAACCGGCTCTTGCCCACTCTGACCCACTCGCAACCGGCTCTTGCCCACTCTGACCCACTCGCAACCGGCTCTTGCCCACTCTGACCCACTCGCAACCGGCTCTTGCCCACTCTGACCCACTCGCAACCGGCTCTTGCCCACTCTGACCCACTCGCAACCGGCTCTTGCCCACTCTGACCCACTCGCAACCGGCTCTTGCCCACTCTGACCCACTCGCAACCGGCTCTTGCCCACTCTGACCCACTCGCAACCGGCTCTTGCCCACTCTGACCCACTCGCAACCGGCTCTTGCCCACTCTGACCCACTCGCAACCGGCTCTTGCCCACTCTGACCCACTCGCAACCGGCTCTTGCCCACTCTGACCCACTCGCAACCGGCTCTTGCCCACTCTGACCCACTCGCAACCGGCTCTTGCCCACTCTGACCCACTCGCAACCGGCTCTTGCCCACTCTGACCCACTCGCAACCGGCTCTTGCCCACTCTGACCCACTCGCAACCGGCTCTTGCCCACTCTGACCCACTCGCAACCGGCTCTTGCCCACTCTGACCCACTCGCAACCGGCTCTTGCCCACTCTGACCCACTCGCAACCGGCTCTTGCCCACTCTGACCCACTCGCAACCGGCTCTTGCCCACTCTGACCCACTCGCAACCGGCTCTTGCCCACTCTGACCCACTCGCAACCGGCTCTTGCCCACTCTGACCCACTCGCAACCGGCTCTTGCCCACTCTGACCCACTCGCAACCGGCTCTTGCCCACTCTGACCCACTCGCAACCGGCTCTTGCCCACTCTGACCCACTCGCAACCGGCTCTTGCCCACTCTGACCCACTCGCAACCGGCTCTTGCCCACTCTGACCCACTCGCAACCGGCTCTTGCCCACTCTGACCCACTCGCAACCGGCTCTTGCCCACTCTGACCCACTCGCAACCGGCTCTTGCCCACTCTGACCCACTCGCAACCGGCTCTTGCCCACTCTGACCCACTCGCAACCGGCTCTTGCCCACTCTGACCCACTCGCAACCGGCTCTTGCCCACTCTGACCCACTCGCAACCGGCTCTTGCCCACTCTGACCCACTCGCAACCGGCTCTTGCCCACTCTGACCCACTCGCAACCGGCTCTTGCCCACTCTGACCCACTCGCAACCGGCTCTTGCCCACTCTGACCCACTCGCAACCGGCTCTTGCCCACTCTGACCCACTCGCAACCGGCTCTTGCCCACTCTGACCCACTCGCAACCGGCTCTTGCCCACTCTGACCCACTCGCAACCGGCTCTTGCCCACTCTGACCCACTCGCAACCGGCTCTTGCCCACTCTGACCCACTCGCAACCGGCTCTTGCCCACTCTGACCCACTCGCAACCGGCTCTTGCCCACTCTGACCCACTCGCAACCGGCTCTTGCCCACTCTGACCCACTCGCAACCGGCTCTTGCCCACTCTGACCCACTCGCAACCGGCTCTTGCCCACTCTGACCCACTCGCAACCGGCTCTTGCCCACTCTGACCCACTCGCAACCGGCTCTTGCCCACTCTGACCCACTCGCAACCGGCTCTTGCCCACTCTGACCCACTCGCAACCGGCTCTTGCCCACTCTGACCCACTCGCAACCGGCTCTTGCCCACTCTGACCCACTCGCAACCGGCTCTTGCCCACTCTGACCCACTCGCAACCGGCTCTTGCCCACTCTGACCCACTCGCAACCGGCTCTTGCCCACTCTGACCCACTCGCAACCGGCTCTTGCCCACTCTGACCCACTCGCAACCGGCTCTTGCCCACTCTGACCCACTCGCAACCGGCTCTTGCCCACTCTGACCCACTCGCAACCGGCTCTTGCCCACTCTGACCCACTCGCAACCGGCTCTTGCCCACTCTGACCCACTCGCAACCGGCTCTTGCCCACTCTGACCCACTCGCAACCGGCTCTTGCCCACTCTGACCCACTCGCAACCGGCTCTTGCCCACTCTGACCCACTCGCAACCGGCTCTTGCCCACTCTGACCCACTCGCAACCGGCTCTTGCCCACTCTGACCCACTCGCAACCGGCTCTTGCCCACTCTGACCCACTCGCAACCGGCTCTTGCCCACTCTGACCCACTCGCAACCGGCTCTTGCCCACTCTGACCCACTCGCAACCGGCTCTTGCCCACTCTGACCCACTCGCAACCGGCTCTTGCCCACTCTGACCCACTCGCAACCGGCTCTTGCCCACTCTGACCCACTCGCAACCGGCTCTTGCCCACTCTGACCCACTCGCAACCGGCTCTTGCCCACTCTGACCCACTCGCAACCGGCTCTTGCCCACTCTGACCCACTCGCAACCGGCTCTTGCCCACTCTGACCCACTCGCAACCGGCTCTTGCCCACTCTGACCCACTCGCAACCGGCTCTTGCCCACTCTGACCCACTCGCAACCGGCTCTTGCCCACTCTGACCCACTCGCAACCGGCTCTTGCCCACTCTGACCCACTCGCAACCGGCTCTTGCCCACTCTGACCCACTCGCAACCGGCTCTTGCCCACTCTGACCCACTCGCAACCGGCTCTTGCCCACTCTGACCCACTCGCAACCGGCTCTTGCCCACTCTGACCCACTCGCAACCGGCTCTTGCCCACTCTGACCCACTCGCAACCGGCTCTTGCCCACTCTGACCCACTCGCAACCGGCTCTTGCCCACTCTGACCCACTCGCAACCGGCTCTTGCCCACTCTGACCCACTCGCAACCGGCTCTTGCCCACTCTGACCCACTCGCAACCGGCTCTTGCCCACTCTGACCCACTCGCAACCGGCTCTTGCCCACTCTGACCCACTCGCAACCGGCTCTTGCCCACTCTGACCCACTCGCAACCGGCTCTTGCCCACTCTGACCCACTCGCAACCGGCTCTTGCCCACTCTGACCCACTCGCAACCGGCTCTTGCCCACTCTGACCCACTCGCAACCGGCTCTTGCCCACTCTGACCCACTCGCAACCGGCTCTTGCCCACTCTGACCCACTCGCAACCGGCTCTTGCCCACTCTGACCCACTCGCAACCGGCTCTTGCCCACTCTGACCCACTCGCAACCGGCTCTTGCCCACTCTGACCCACTCGCAACCGGCTCTTGCCCACTCTGACCCACTCGCAACCGGCTCTTGCCCACTCTGACCCACTCGCAACCGGCTCTTGCCCACTCTGACCCACTCGCAACCGGCTCTTGCCCACTCTGACCCACTCGCAACCGGCTCTTGCCCACTCTGACCCACTCGCAACCGGCTCTTGCCCACTCTGACCCACTCGCAACCGGCTCTTGCCCACTCTGACCCACTCGCAACCGGCTCTTGCCCACTCTGACCCACTCGCAACCGGCTCTTGCCCACTCTGACCCACTCGCAACCGGCTCTTGCCCACTCTGACCCACTCGCAACCGGCTCTTGCCCACTCTGACCCACTCGCAACCGGCTCTTGCCCACTCTGACCCACTCGCAACCGGCTCTTGCCCACTCTGACCCACTCGCAACCGGCTCTTGCCCACTCTGACCCACTCGCAACCGGCTCTTGCCCACTCTGACCCACTCGCAACCGGCTCTTGCCCACTCTGACCCACTCGCAACCGGCTCTTGCCCACTCTGACCCACTCGCAACCGGCTCTTGCCCACTCTGACCCACTCGCAACCGGCTCTTGCCCACTCTGACCCACTCGCAACCGGCTCTTGCCCACTCTGACCCACTCGCAACCGGCTCTTGCCCACTCTGACCCACTCGCAACCGGCTCTTGCCCACTCTGACCCACTCGCAACCGGCTCTTGCCCACTCTGACCCACTCGCAACCGGCTCTTGCCCACTCTGACCCACTCGCAACCGGCTCTTGCCCACTCTGACCCACTCGCAACCGGCTCTTGCCCACTCTGACCCACTCGCAACCGGCTCTTGCCCACTCTGACCCACTCGCAACCGGCTCTTGCCCACTCTGACCCACTCGCAACCGGCTCTTGCCCACTCTGACCCACTCGCAACCGGCTCTTGCCCACTCTGACCCACTCGCAACCGGCTCTTGCCCACTCTGACCCACTCGCAACCGGCTCTTGCCCACTCTGACCCACTCGCAACCGGCTCTTGCCCACTCTGACCCACTCGCAACCGGCTCTTGCCCACTCTGACCCACTCGCAACCGGCTCTTGCCCACTCTGACCCACTCGCAACCGGCTCTTGCCCACTCTGACCCACTCGCAACCGGCTCTTGCCCACTCTGACCCACTCGCAACCGGCTCTTGCCCACTCTGACCCACTCGCAACCGGCTCTTGCCCACTCTGACCCACTCGCAACCGGCTCTTGCCCACTCTGACCCACTCGCAACCGGCTCTTGCCCACTCTGACCCACTCGCAACCGGCTCTTGCCCACTCTGACCCACTCGCAACCGGCTCTTGCCCACTCTGACCCACTCGCAACCGGCTCTTGCCCACTCTGACCCACTCGCAACCGGCTCTTGCCCACTCTGACCCACTCGCAACCGGCTCTTGCCCACTCTGACCCACTCGCAACCGGCTCTTGCCCACTCTGACCCACTCGCAACCGGCTCTTGCCCACTCTGACCCACTCGCAACCGGCTCTTGCCCACTCTGACCCACTCGCAACCGGCTCTTGCCCACTCTGACCCACTCGCAACCGGCTCTTGCCCACTCTGACCCACTCGCAACCGGCTCTTGCCCACTCTGACCCACTCGCAACCGGCTCTTGCCCACTCTGACCCACTCGCAACCGGCTCTTGCCCACTCTGACCCACTCGCAACCGGCTCTTGCCCACTCTGACCCACTCGCAACCGGCTCTTGCCCACTCTGACCCACTCGCAACCGGCTCTTGCCCACTCTGACCCACTCGCAACCGGCTCTTGCCCACTCTGACCCACTCGCAACCGGCTCTTGCCCACTCTGACCCACTCGCAACCGGCTCTTGCCCACTCTGACCCACTCGCAACCGGCTCTTGCCCACTCTGACCCACTCGCAACCGGCTCTTGCCCACTCTGACCCACTCGCAACCGGCTCTTGCCCACTCTGACCCACTCGCAACCGGCTCTTGCCCACTCTGACCCACTCGCAACCGGCTCTTGCCCACTCTGACCCACTCGCAACCGGCTCTTGCCCACTCTGACCCACTCGCAACCGGCTCTTGCCCACTCTGACCCACTCGCAACCGGCTCTTGCCCACTCTGACCCACTCGCAACCGGCTCTTGCCCACTCTGACCCACTCGCAACCGGCTCTTGCCCACTCTGACCCACTCGCAACCGGCTCTTGCCCACTCTGACCCACTCGCAACCGGCTCTTGCCCACTCTGACCCACTCGCAACCGGCTCTTGCCCACTCTGACCCACTCGCAACCGGCTCTTGCCCACTCTGACCCACTCGCAACCGGCTCTTGCCCACTCTGACCCACTCGCAACCGGCTCTTGCCCACTCTGACCCACTCGCAACCGGCTCTTGCCCACTCTGACCCACTCGCAACCGGCTCTTGCCCACTCTGACCCACTCGCAACCGGCTCTTGCCCACTCTGACCCACTCGCAACCGGCTCTTGCCCACTCTGACCCACTCGCAACCGGCTCTTGCCCACTCTGACCCACTCGCAACCGGCTCTTGCCCACTCTGACCCACTCGCAACCGGCTCTTGCCCACTCTGACCCACTCGCAACCGGCTCTTGCCCACTCTGACCCACTCGCAACCGGCTCTTGCCCACTCTGACCCACTCGCAACCGGCTCTTGCCCACTCTGACCCACTCGCAACCGGCTCTTGCCCACTCTGACCCACTCGCAACCGGCTCTTGCCCACTCTGACCCACTCGCAACCGGCTCTTGCCCACTCTGACCCACTCGCAACCGGCTCTTGCCCACTCTGACCCACTCGCAACCGGCTCTTGCCCACTCTGACCCACTCGCAACCGGCTCTTGCCCACTCTGACCCACTCGCAACCGGCTCTTGCCCACTCTGACCCACTCGCAACCGGCTCTTGCCCACTCTGACCCACTCGCAACCGGCTCTTGCCCACTCTGACCCACTCGCAACCGGCTCTTGCCCACTCTGACCCACTCGCAACCGGCTCTTGCCCACTCTGACCCACTCGCAACCGGCTCTTGCCCACTCTGACCCACTCGCAACCAGCTCTTGCATTTTTTTTTTTTTTTTTTTTTTTTTTTTATTAACAGAGGAGGGGAAATCCATTTACGGACACCCCCGAAGGTGGTAGTGTCGGACTCCTCCGAGTGACCCGGGCCCTACCGACTAAAACCCCTCCTCCGAGTCACAGGCACGGAACCGCTCTTTTGAGCATTTCTTCGGGCCTGTGCTGCCCTTTGCTCCACTCGTCTTCACTCGTAAGATCGTTGTGATATACCTCTCGATGGTCTTCCAGTGTTTTTCATCCTTTAACACTGTATGAATAATGTTTTTCGGAGTAAGAGTGCCCATCTGGTCCATGCAGATTATTCTCTCCGCCTCCCATCTTTCGCATACAAATATTGCATGGTAAGGTGTATCTTCCATGTCACAGTAGATACATCTGCCATCGTTTCTGAGGACAAAACGATGGAGATAACTCTCGAAACACCCGTGGCCTGTGAGGAACTGGGTTATCTCGAATGTAACCACTCCGTGGTTCCTCTCCACCGAGGGACTGATGGACGGAATCAGTCTCTTGGTCCATTTCGCCTTTGTTGTGTTATCCCACCTTAATTGCCATTTTGCCATGCAGGTTGTCCTCACTCTTTCCGGTTCCTTACCGTTGTATATCGCTGTTCTCTCTTCCGCAAGCAGGTCCAGCGGAGGAACCCCCGCTACCACTCCCGCCGCTTCTGATGATACCGTTCTGTATGCAGAGATAATCCTAAGACATGACCTTCTGTGGATGCTGCCAAGCATCTCGTTGACCTTCCTCAGATTGAAGGCTGGGCTCCATGCTGGGATTGCATAAAGGATTATTGAGGTAACTACCGATGCGATAATCTTCCTTTTAGTTTGTTGTGGACCTCCGACGTTGGGCATAATTCTGGCCAAGGAGAGCTGAGCCTCTCCAGCCTTGACTGCCACCTCCTTCGCATGGGTGACAAAAGATCTTCTTTTATCCACCCATATCCCTAGATATTTTAGGGCATTAGTAGTCTCGACCCGGTGTCCCGCCACCTCTATCGCTTGCTGTGGAACTGGTCTCTTGCCAGCTACTATAACCGCTAAGGTTTTTTCAGGTGCCAATTCAAGTCTGTCCCTACCTAACTCCGTTAGAATTGTTCTAATATGCCTGTTGACTTTTGTGACCAGCAGCTCCAGACTTTTACTGCAAGTTACTAGGACTAAGTCATCGGCATAACCGATTAGGTGTGCATCCTCTCCTAGGTCCAGGGCTACAATACTGTTATACATTAAGTTCCAAAGTGTTGGCCCCAGAACGGATCCTTGTGGGACGCCACTTGTTACTCTATATTGGATCGTGTCAGATTCCCTTTCAAGAAGAATGCTCCTGTCCTGGAGGTAGCTACCTAGAACCCCTCTCAGGTATTCTGAGACATCCATTTCTCTGAGTCTATCTAAGATTATTTCCCAAGAGCACGAATTAAACGCGTTCCTGACGTCGAAGGTAACCACCATTAGGAACTTTCTCCTAGTAGATGGGACATCATTTGCGCAGAAGACTATATTCAGCAGGTGTTGGATGGCGTCGACTGTGGATTTCCCCTTCCTAAACCCATATTGGTTGTCCGCTATTAATCCTCTGAGCGTAATTTCCTTTTCAAGTCTAACCAAGACTAGGGTTTCCAGAAGCTTCGTAATCCCATCAAGGACGCATATGGGGCGGTACGCTGAGGGTTCATCTTCCTTTTTCCCTGGCTTCTCAATCAGAAGGAGTCTGGCTATTTTACAGCACGAGGGAAATATTCCTATACCTAACGTCCGGTTGACAGCCCCTAAGATGGCTGTTGGGTTGCTTACAACTGCGAGTTTGATTACCTCTGAGGGGATAGCGTCTGGTCCCGGGCTCTTTTTAGGTTTGAGTCTATTAGTAGCCTCAAATAATTCATCCTGTGTGAAGACAGTATACAGTTGCCCCAGGTTCTGGTCCCTGGGGAAGTCATGATGCCTCGGAAACAATCATCATTCCACCAATATACCCCTTTTTTCCGCTTGGGGTTAGCCGCTTTGGGGAGTACAAGATCACAAGCTGTTTTTATGGCATTTATTATGGATTCTATCGGGTTCAAATCTGCGTGTTTTCTGTACCTCGTTTTCTCCAGTTCCCTCAGGAGGTGGGCGGCTAGGTCTTTATTAAATTTATCATTGTATACCCACCCCGGTCGAGTATCTATTACCGAGCGAGGTGAGATTTGCTGCTTGCCGACGACCTCAAAACTAAGGAGAAGGTGATCACTCAGTGTCTCTGCGTTAGAGACTTTCCAGTCCCGTACTGTGTTAGAAGCGCCCTCAGATACTAGTGTGAGGTCCAGAACTGAGCGATAAGTTCCCCTACAGAAGGTCGGGACTCCTGGGGCATTCGCGCAGACAAGGCCTACCGAGGCCATCCACTCCGCTAGTACCTTCCCCCTCCTGTTCTCTTCCCCAGCTCCACACAGGTGGGATTTCGCATTATAATCCCCCACTAGTACGATGTCCTTGTTCGCGGCCCTAATGTAGTGGCCCCATTCTTCCAAAGATGCGCAAAATGTTTCAAGAGGGGCATTGGGGGAGAGATAGCAGCTACCCAGAATAAGGTCTGGTAGCTGTATCCATATGCAACCTGTCTGATTTTCTGTACTCACCACCGTGGTCTTTTTAGTTATAAAGATGGCAGCGTCAGCTTCCAGGTCAGTGTACCAATTTGGGCCTTGTATTGCCCTGCGGTTCGGCTCCGAGATTGCTAGGAAGTCCGCATTGGAGTTGTTAGAATACTCGTAGAGTAGGTCGTGCGCTGACCTGGACCTGTTTGCATTTATCTGGAGCACCAGTAGTTTCTTGCTCTGCTTGGATGCCTTTTGCTTCTGTGGGGCATGAGGGAGCTCCGGTGGTGTGCCCTCGGCCCTGGCAGTTAAGACATTTAGGTTCCGGATTATTGCACCTCTCCTTGGTGTGGCCTTCTTCTCCGCATCTATAGCAACATTTCGAGCGGTCTGGGCCCTTACAGGTGCTCGCCTGGTGGCCCGTGCCCCAGCAGCGAAAACACCTGGGAGGTATTTCCCTCACTTCAATTTTCGCGGAGATCCACCCTATCTTTATGTGGCCTATTAGTGCCAACTTATCTATTAGGGGTTTGGAGGCCCTTACAGTGGCTTTCCTGGAGTCCCTAAATGCAGGTCGTAGTGAGGTGACCTTCACGTATTCCATGTAATACGGGTCTGCCAGCTTTGCTATACTAGCAATAATATCCTCCTCCGTCGTGCCCAGTCCAAATTCTTGATATGGATGTATCCGTATACTGTCCTAGCTGTAACCTTTAGTTCTTGTATGCCATCAGTGATGGCTTTTTTCAAATTCGCAGCTTTTTCAGGTCCTCCTCTCAGGCTAACTTCTACTGCACCCCTTGCCGTCTTTCTGATGGACGTGACTTCGGCTCCTGTGTTCTCTATATCGACCCCCTTTTTTATTTTCTTCAGGATCTCTGAATATTGTAGACCTGGGACGCTTATAATCAACGTGTTCCTGTTCGTGTTTGTTGTTCCAATGTCTCCTATTTCTTTCTGTTTGTTTGCTTCCTTTCTGTCCATAATTCTTCTAGGGTTCAGGCGAGCGTCTCTCCCTGTACTGTTTCCCTTATCCTTGGCTACCCCTGCGAAGGTTTTTGGGGGGGCCCCCCTCTTGGGAGTTAACATGTCTGTAAGTTCCGTTATGAGCTGCTTTTCATTACAGGTGATAGCCCTCAAGTTCTCTATCTCCCTGTTAACGTCCTCTATTGCCACCTTTGTAGGAGGTTGGGCGGTTGATGTGCTCGGATGGTCCTGGATGTCTGAGTCCTGAAATTTCAGGAACGAGATCTCCGACGGTCTTAGGCTAACCTTCAGCAACGCTTCTGCTTTAAACAGCTCAACCTGTGTGCGGAGCTACTGCACTTCTAGTGCTTGCTGCTCAAGATCTTTAATTTTCAGCTGTAGGCATCTAATTATGTCCCTAATCTCCTGGTTGTTATCCCTCATTTCACCGCTTACCTTCCCGTTTATGTTTTTGCACTTGAGTCTTAGTTCTTCCTGCTTTTGTATAAGTACGAGAGTCTGCCGACAAAGCTCTGAAGGGTTACTCTCACTGCCTGTAATTTCTAGGCTCGACTCTCCAGAACGAGATAACAATGATCTCCTTCTTTTGGAGGGAGGCTGGGCCGATATTCTTTTAATAGGGCTGATACCCTCAATTTGTTCCTCCGTGTCCTCAAGTACTACCACCTGTTCCTTGTCCTGTTCTTTGCCTTTCTCTTTTTGGGGGGTATCTTCGTCCTCCGAGGAGGACATTTCCGTTTCCGTCTTCCCCCCACTATCCTTCCCCCCAGATTTCCGAAAGGATTTAATCAGCCTATCCATTTCTACTAGAGGCTACTCAGTTTCTGTATGCGTTAAGTGTTAGGTTTTATGCGCGGCACTCATATTTTACGCGCAGAAAAGCAGGTCAGAGTCTCGTTCCCGGGCGTATTTTCTGGGCCACCGGTTTCAACCACCCGGGGGTTCTATTTACTATTGACCTACTAAGACGCTACCCTCCTTTGTCGGGTAGCCCAGGGAGGGGGTGAGACAGCCTTACCACAGTTGGTCTACAATCTAGCTGTTTATCTAGGTATTATATTGTCTCTTAAGTCTTAAATCTAGCCTAAGCCTATCTATGTATTAATTATAATAACTTACGAACTACTTTGAGCCTAACTTAACCCTATATACTATATTTACTCTAAACTAAACCAACTTTCTTCTAAGTCTTAAAGATATTTTAATTTTTTTTTGGCAGTGATAAAGAACTTAGGTGCTTACTATTATAGCCTAGAACTATCCTATTTTCCTAGGACTTTACGTCCTCACTAAAATTTAAATAGTTTGTTATTAAAGAAACTAATTTTTTACTATTCACTATCTATTTTTTTACAACTAACATACAATTATTAAAATGGTAAGACAATCTCCTCTCCGTGGGCTTTCCGAAAAGCTATATATGTAGTATGCTACAAACTACTTTTGGGACTCACCAGGGTGTTTGAAATTCCGGAAGTTTTAAATCCTATAGAGTCCTTGGTGGGGGGTGGTCCGTGGCCCGGTATATTTTTCCCTTATAGGGGGCACTAGTCACTGTCCGGGTCACTTAGAATTTTTTCACTATGTCCACTAGTCTCTGAGTTATAGCCAATCAAAATTAAAATTTTAGAACCCCCGTGGGGGGGGGGGGCCCTTGGACTTTCGATTTTTTATTAAATAAATTATTTATTTATTATTTATTAAATAAATATTTATTTATTTAATATCTTTTTGGCTACCCTGGCCCCCCTGAATAGAGCTTTCTTTCGCTGCTCCGAAAAGTGTTGTCATATACGGTAGTAAAAGGTGCTAAAAATATCTTGGAAAGTATTTCCCTGATTCTTTAGTGCAGTAAATAGATGCTGAGGCAATTTATTTAATGTGAAAAGACAATAAAAACGATTAAAAACCAAAAACTCTACTGAGACAAGATGAAACATAATCCACGTGCTGGGATAGCACGTGGAGTGAAAATTTAAAGTCTGAAAAAACTATTGGAAACTTTTATAAGAAGGAGAGGTGACTCTAATGGATAATTGATAGACAAATTTAGTGTAATATAACGTAGAATTTAAAATATTAAACAATAAGTGTAGAATTAACATATATAACCTCAAAACGCACGTGGCTCTGAGTCATACAGTTTAGAGAAATAGGTTAAGTGTAAGAGAATAGAGCAAAATGTATAAGTGCTCCAAGAGAAAGAAAGTGATTTCTAGCGATAGTGAATCTGATAAGGAAAGAGCTAGCAAAACGAATGAAATTACAATGGAGGAAATGGAATTGGACGAGGTCGAAATAAATACCAATCGGCTACGGGACAAGATAACAAGGAGAGAAGAGGAAGTGGACAATACGTTACTTGCACTCAAGAAGACTATAACGAAGTTAATGGATTTTGCTACAAATACGCAGAATTTGCACAACGAGGCGAAGACTGGGATAGGCAAGGTGGTGGAGAACCTGATAGCAGTCGAAATAGCCTTGGATGATACAAACGAGGTACTTAAAGAGTATGTAGAAAGGCTAGTTGTAAAAACCAAACAGGAGAAAACTGGTAAAGGAAAAACATGCAAAAATGCTGAAACTCAAAGCGAAATAACCGGTGAGATATACAAGAAAAGGAGAATGGAGGAGAGTCACCTAGCAGGGAAAGGAAAAGAAATAACTATAATCAATCAGGGTAACAATAAAAAGATGCAAACTCAAGGTAGAAGGGAGATGAATAATGAAGAGATATGGACTACTGTAGTAGGACGAAAAACAGGAAAGACAGGAGCAGCTAAAAGCCCTGCTAGAAGAGTAATACCAGGAACTGTGATTAAAAAGCCTAAAACAAATGCAATTGAAATAAAAATTAATGAGAATGAAGACTTTACAAAAATTTTGAAGAAAGTTAAAGCTGATAGTAAAGTGGCGGAAAATGGTTGTAATGTGAAGAAGATGAGGAGAACGAGAAATGAAAATTTCCTTATCGAGTTGAAAAAAAGATGCGAGAAGACTGAAGAGATAAAACAAGTTATACAGGAAGTGGTAGGAGAAGAAAGTACGGTAAAAGCCTTAGTTCCCATGGTGAATGTCGAGATACTGGATATAGACGAGGCCACGGACAAAGAGGAAATAGAAGAGGGTATTAATAAAAAGATTACACAGGAGGAAGCGAAATACACAAGGATACTAGCCATTTACAAGATGTATGGTGGGATGCAGCGTGCTGTCCTATTAACTACTCTTGAAGCGGCAAAGAAACTGGTAGATGGAGGGAGAGTACTCGTTGGATGGTTATCCTGCAGGACAAGAATCAAGGAAGAATTTCAACGGTGCTTCAAATGCCAACATTATGGACATATGGCCAGCAAGCAAGCAAATGAGGGTAATTCAAATTAACCTGAATAAATGTAGAGTAGCGCAAGATTTAATGTGCAGGGTCGCTGAGGAGTACGACATAGATGTTGTATTGGTCAGCGAGCCAGCTACAAGTTTTAGAAATGATTGGTACAAAGACAGAACCGGCTTAGCTGCAATATGGGTGAGAAACGTAAATAAATATCCAATAACTGAGGTAGGGATGGGAAAAGACGGATATATATGGATAAGAAGTGGAAATACTTACATATATAGCTGTTATTATTCCCCATACCAAACATTGCGAGATTTCTCACCTAGAATTAATAAATTAATAACAAGTGCCAGAAATAAACAAAATATAATAATAGGAGGAGATTTTAATGCTAATGCTAGAGAGTGGGGGATGAACCATTGTAATAAAAGAGGTGAAATAATCCTTGAAATGATTGCTACGCTTGATATGACGGTGGCAAATGTTGGCTGTGTAAATACTTTTGAGAGACGAGGCTTTTCATCAATCTTGGATATAACTTTAACATCCACCAGCTTGACAAATAGAATTATTGACTGGAAAGTCCTGGAACAAGAGACACTAAGCGATCACAAGTATATTTATTATAAAGTAGAGACAGAACATAACTTGACAAATCATATAGACAGACAGACAAATTACAGAAGTGACAGCTCTAAAAGATGGGCTTTCAAGAAATTAAATTTGGAGACTTTCATTAGGACTAGGACAAAAATAAATAAATCTATAGGAATTAAAT
This sequence comes from Hedychridium roseum, assembly GCA_963989215.1. NCBI lineage: Eukaryota > Metazoa > Arthropoda > Insecta > Hymenoptera > Chrysididae > Hedychridium > Hedychridium roseum. The sequence goes on along the minus strand of OZ022311.1, from coordinate 10,537,426 downwards.
TAATTGATAATATGGATACAGAGGAGGTAGTTAAGAGTCATGCATATAATAACAAAGTCTTGTGATGCTAGTGCTCCTAGAGTTAAAAATGTAAATGGCAGGAAACGGTGTTGGAGCACTTGTAATCAATGTCTCTTGTAAGTTTATTACAAGTTAATAATTGCAAATTGATAATTTGAATTTAAAAATAGCGCGCTAGGTTAGTATAAATCTGCCATCTAGTGTGTGCTAATTCTTCCCCCCCTTTTTGTTCTGTTCGTCTCTTCCGGTTTCTAACGCTGTCTGAGTCGGCCGCATGTACAGTATTGTGTGGATTAAAATTATAACTACATTATTATTATCCAACAAAAGTGTTTGGCAATCTATACGCTAGCTCACTTACCTTCCCTAGCAACTTTAACAAACGGATTTTTTGGTGGAGCGAGGAGATTGCCAATAAGAGAAAAGCCACCGTCATAGCAAGAAGAAGAATGCAAAGATCACATAACAGAAGAGATTATGATGAAATTGAAAGGAACTATAAAAAGTTAAAAAAAGAGTTAAAAATGTTGATCAAAGATAGCAAAAGAAATTCCTGGAGACAATTATGTAAAGAGATAGATAACGATACATGGGGGATGGGATACAAGATTGTAACAAATAAAATTAAAGGTAGGCCAGGACGAACGTACTTGACAGAAGATAAACTTGACAATGTAATTAAGGGACTCTTTCAAACAGGTATTGAGAGAAACTATTTAGACATTGTACCCGACGATAATGAAATACCTTTATTTACTGCTGAAGAAATCTTTGAAGCTACGAACAATCTGAAAAAGAAAAGGCTCCAGGAATAGATGGCATCCCCACAGAAATAGTTAAGCTGGCTGTCGCTACCATACCAGACAGTATGGTAAACATGTGGTAACAGCTGTCTGAGGTTGATGGAATCCCGTAATGTCTGGAAAAGGCAAAAGCTTATATTAATTAAGAAAAAGAAAAATGAAGAGCTGCCAGTCATGCCCAGTGATTTCAGACCACTTAGTATGATTGACAGTGCTGGAAAAGTATTAGAAAAATTAATTTTGAACAGGCTTGAAAGGTATATAACGCTACATGGAGGTTTAAATGGAAATCAATTTGGTTTTACAAAAGGTAAGTCTACCATTGATGCTGTGTTAGAGGTTATAGATACAGCGTAATGGCAGAAGGACAGGAGAAATGATAACCTTACTTTGCTTGTCACAATAGATGTCAAGAATGCTTTCAATTCGGTTAGATGGGCTAATATTGACAAAGCCCTGAGAGAAGATTTTGACATTCCACAAAAAATGATTTTATTTATTAGAAGCTACTTATAAGATAGACTGCTTTTTGTTGAAGATGAAAAAATTAAATTACATACATACAGTGGCTACAAAAAATATTTGTACACCTGTTTTTTCGTAATAACGTTTTTAAAAAATGAACATATCGACGTGAAATTTGAACTGAAGCTAGCCCAAACAATTTACTTCGTTACGTGTTTCAGCGATTTTTGAAATATTTAAATATTAGAAAATTACGATTTTTATGGCATCCTGTACACTTCATAGCTTTCTTTATAGGCCCTGTCTCGAAAAACTCAGATATACATTTCGTACAGTACGTCACCTCATATATATCCCCTACATTTCATTCAATTCGGAGAACGCCCGGAGAAGTTACGACTTTCCAAAGTTGCTTAAGAATTTTTTAAACATATTCATAATACGGTTCCTTTTTTCTACAGCACGTTGATGTACATTTAAGCAAACCGGTTCTATGTCTTGCCCATTTTCTATATCGTTTTCTTCTACACATTCTTCATCTTCAAATGGTTCATTTACATCACCATGATCGATTATACAATTATGCAGTACACATGCAGCAGCAATCATACTGTTCCCCAAAGCAAAGTCGGCAATATCAAGATATTTAAGGCGTCGGAATTTTCCCTTGAGTAATCCAAAAGCACGTTCTATTATGGCTCTTATTCCGCTGAATTTAACGTTATAACGAGCCTTTGCTGCAATGAGGTGACCAGTGTCTTTAAAAGGTGTCAGGAGGAATTCAGATAATGGGTATGCTGAATCTCCAAGTAAATATTGATGCCTAGGTAATAACGGATTATTTTCGTCATTTAAATTGTTATGTAATGGGCTGTATTTAAATACATTTGCGTCATGCATGCGGCCTGGTAACCCCACGAAAATATCAATGAACCTTCGTTGATGGTCACAAGTTTCTGTAATATGTAACATGTTGAACGAAAACTGTTTTCAAAATTTAATTTCAAATTCTTACCTTGAAGTATGACGGAGTGAAATCCTTTTATATTATAAAAGTCTCCTGCATTTCTCACTGGCTGTTTACGCGGGATATGGCAGCCATCTATAGCTCCCACTACCCCTGGAAAACCTTAAGACCTGGCTTCAAATGCCTACGTGAAAATCGCAAAAAAGATCATTCAAATCAAATTATAAAACACTGTATGTTTTATTTTTATCTAATTTTTTATTTTTTTTGGCTACCTTCCTCTTTTCCGGTTTGCCACGCGGCGACCGCGTGGGTACCGGAATCTAGTGATTTTATGTTTTCGTTAATAACTCCCGAACGGATGGGAATTTCCGGAAAATTCTTTCCACACTTTAACCACGGTCGCGAGCCGCACACTCTGATACCGCACTCGAAATTTTTTCCTCGGTTTTTACCAGCGTAAACGACTCTACTCTGAGGAGCGATGTAACGCGTGTCCGCACTCTACCGCATCCCCCAATCGGCATCGCAACCGGCTCTTGCCCACTCTGACCCACTCGCTCTTGCTTTTTTTTTTTTTGATAACAGAGGAGGGGAAATCCATTTACGGACACCACTGGAGTAGTGTCGGACTCCTCCCGGATTACCGGACCCTACCGACTAAAACCCCTCCCCCGAGACTCAGGCACGGAACCAGTCTAAAGAGCATTTCTTAGGGGCCTGTGCTGTGTTTTGCTCCACCGCCTTTCTTCTTAAAACGTTGGTGATAAACGCTGCGATTATTCTCCAGGTAGTTTCTTCCTATAGCATGGTACTTATTAAGTTCCCTGGTGTTAAGGGCCTTACCTCTTCTGTACAGTTACCCCTCTCCCGTACCCACCTATCGCACGCGAAAATTGTGTGATATGGAGAGTCTACGGCACCGCAATAGATACACCTACCGTCATCCCTTAGGGAAAATCGGTGTAGGTATTTTTGAAAGGGGCCGTACCCCGTTAGTAGCTGAGTGAGCTCAAAGGACACCATTCCATATTTCCTCTCCCTCCAGGTTTTAATCTCTGGGATTAGCTTCTTCGTCCATCTTGCCTTTAGTGAAGTATCCCATCTTCGTTGCCACTGTTCCGTGCATGTCCTCTTCGCTGTTTCGGGGTCTATACCTTTGTAAATTTTAATTCTCTCCTGCGCTAGGAGATCCAACGGCGGGACGCCTACTATCACGCATGCAGCCTCCAGGGATACTGTCCTATAGGCGGAAATTATCCTTAGGCATGGTCTTCTGTGTACGCTTTATAGCATGTTCTTGACAGTTCGGACCCTGAAGGCTTCTCCCCAAGCTGGAACTGCATATAAAATTATAGAGGAGACCATTGTTAGGTATTGTAAACGCTCCAGCTTCCTTTTCGTATCGCGCGCGGTTGTGAGCATACATATATGCGCGGACTAAGAATAGCTTGAAAACGCGCATATTAAATTTGAAATGAAAGTTCGTTACTTTTCCTTTTCTCTTTTGTTCAGTTAAAATATATATAATACAACAGAAGCAACCACGTTCCTTTTTCTTACTTAAAATCCTACCCCATCAGGTTATGGGCCCAGGAAATAAGTGTTGAAAATAAGAGTACGACGTGCAGAAAAATGAGAAGAATTTATTAACCGAAAAAGTTTAATAAGGTGGCAAAAAGAGAAGTAGACTTTTGCAATTAGAAGACGAGATAACCTCAAATACTGAAATCAAGTACGTACATAGAAGATTATAAGAAGAATATTAGAAGATGGATTCGACGCAAATGACAAACTCAATTCAAATAGAAAAGCTGGTAGGGAGGGAAAATTATAATAGCTGGAAATTTGCGATGAGAGCACTTTTAGAAAGTGAAGATCTTTGGGGCAGCGTAGAAGGCTCCGAAGCATATACAACGAACACGAAGAAACTGACAAAAGCAAGGGCTAAAATAATATTAGCGGTGGATAAGCGAAATTATAGTCATATACAAGAGACTACGACTCCACGAGAAACCTGGGAAAAACTAAAAACGACATTTGAGGATACCGGATTGACAAGGAAAGTAGGTTTGTTAAAGACATTAACATCTACTAAATTACATGATTGTGATTCTGTTGGAACTTATGTAAATAAGATAATAACTACAGCACACCAACTGAAAGAAGTTGGATTTGAAATAAAAGAAGAAATGGTAGGTGCTCTTTTATTATCTGGTTTGCCGGAGCATTATCGGCCTGTGATAATGGGACTAGAGAATTCTGGTATCAAGATGACTGGAGATGCAATTAAAGTTAAATTATTGCAAGAAATTAAACCAGGTGAAGCCCAAGGGAATGACCAAGGAGAAACAGCGTTTTATTCGAAGCCGAAGTCAAAATTTCCAAGAAAAGACCAGCAAAAAGTAAGAAGATGCTTCAATTGTGGAAAGCCAGGACATTTTGCAGCAAAATGCAGATCACGTCAAACAAGGAAGGATGATCACAATCGAGAAGATGGTGCAAAGGCATTCTTATCACTCACAGCGGCCAATGATATAGACAAGACGGGCTGGTATCTAGACTCTGGTGCATCTACACACATGACACGGAACAAAAATTGGCTAGTGAACATAAAGAAAAGCAACGCGACAATACTGGTGGCAAATGGTGGTATGGTAGAAGCTGAAATAAAAGGCGAAGCCAAAATACCCATAACAAACGGAACAAATGAAGACGTGGTGAATGCACAAGATGTGCTATATATACCAAAGGTAGAAGCCAATTTACTATCTGTCAGTAAAATAGCAGCAATACCCGGCCATAATAACTGCGCACGTCTTTTCAGGGGCTAATTCTAGTCTATTTTTCCCCAATTCCGAAAGTATTGTATTAATATGTGTATTCGCGTTAACTGTCAGTGCCTCTAAACTACTATTGCAGGTTATTAGCACTAAGTCATCAGCATATCCAATCAACTGCGCGTCTTCACCTAGATTTAAATCAATAACATCATTATATAGCAAGTTGCATATGGTGAGACCTAGGACTCAGCCTTGTGGGACCCCGCCAGATACTCTATATTTGATTATTATTAAAATAAATATATTATTAAAATAAAATATATTATTTATATTAATATAATAATATATATTTATATTATTAAAATAAAATAAAAAACAATGAATTAATGATAATAGTAAACTTTAATTGTCGTTTCTTTGTTTCCAGGTAAGTTTGTAAATAGTGTAAATAATCGTTGTTGAATAATAAATAAGGAAAATTTCTCCTCTTTGTTTCCAGAGAATAAATAAAACCTTCCTCTTTTTTTTATATATTTTTTTATCATATAACTGAATTAAAAAATATTGTTTTCAAATTAAAATCGTTGGGTGAGAATATAAGTGACACAATGGTCATTTCTAAAATATTAAAAACCTTACCACAAGATTATAAATTTTTTGCCGGTGCCTGGGAATCTACACCCTCTGCAGCAAGAACAGTAACTAATCTAACAGCTAGACTTTTAGCAGAAGAAGCTAGAAATAGGTCAGACCATGAGGAGGCTGCAGCATTTAAAACGGAAGAAAGAAAATGTTTCATATGTGGTATAAAAGGCCATTTAGCACATGCCTGTAGAAATGATGACGCTAATAAAAAAGGGTACAATGTAAAATGTTACAACTGCCACAAAACAGGTCACACAACAAACAACTGTAAATGGAACGCTACAAAGTTCTGTGAAATATGTAAAAAGGCAAATCACATAGAAAGAGATTGTTATTTTAGGAAGACACAGAACAATTGAACCCCAAATGAAAATAACAATAAAGTTGCTTTTCTCACAAATTCTAAAGTAACCGAGGACTGGATTGTTGATTCAGGATCAACCTCTCACATGACAAATGATGAGAGTATATTGAAGGAAGGAAAATTAATATCAATGAAAGTAGGAGTGGCAGACAAGGAAGGAAATATGACAGCAGAAAAGACAGGGATAGTTGATTTTGGAAAATGTGAATTGAACAATGTATTATACATACCAAATCTAAGAAGTAATCTCTTGTCTGTAAGTGTAATAACAAAGACAGGAGGAACAGTTAATTTTTACGACGATAAAGTAACAGCTAGTAAAAATGAAGAAACAATTTTCCAAGGAAAAAGAAATGAAGGTTTGTACACCATAAAAATGGACCATATTTTAGAAAATGCGATGTCAGTTAAAACCAAATCTGTAGCAAAGATATGGATAAGATTTAAAAAAGGAAGACATTATAGAACAAATAAGAAACTGCGAAACATGTGTACAAGCAAACCAAATAAGGACGAGTTTTGGGGATGAAAGAAGAAGAAGCACGCGGCCATTGGAGATTATCCATACGGATGTCATGGGGCCGATCACACCTGAGACATGGGATAGAAATAGATACTGTGTTACTTTCCTAGATGACTATACAAACCATGTCATGGTTTATCCTATAGAAGGAAAGGGAAATGTCTTTGAAAAACTAAAAGAATATATAGCCCAAGTTGAAACGAGATGGGAAAAGAAGGTGGGAGAAATACGTTGTGATAACGGTAAAGAGTACTCTAGTAGGGAACTGAAAAATTGGTATAAAAAGAAAGGAATAGTTATAAATTACACTCCACCATATACCCCTCAGCTAAATGGAAAGGCTGAAAGGTTAAATAGAACACTTATTGAGAAAACAAGAGCTATGATTTTGAGAGCTGAACTAAATAAAACACTGTGGGGTGAAGCAATAAGAGTAACGGCATACTTGCGTAATAGAAGTCCGACAAAGGTAAACAAACTAACTGCATATGAGATGTGGAATGGAAAGAGACCAAATTTAAAACACCTAAGAACATTTGGTTGTACAGTACATGTAAAAGATTTAAAACAAATAAGGAAACTGGATAATAAGGGTAAAACTGCTGTATTCGTGGGTTATACACTAGCAGGATATAGATTATGGGACTACGAAGCTAGAAAGATATTTATATCCAGAGATGTACGCTTCAGAGAGGAAGCGGAAAAAAAAGTTTTAACCAAAGGTAGTAGAAACATAATGACTATGGAGGAAGAAGAAGAATCAAATGTAGAAATTGAAGATGAACAAGTCTATAGAGAAATTTTTGAAGAGGCAGTGGATATATAGAGTGAAGCAATATTTGATAAAAATGTTGAAACAACACAAGCACAATCAGATGACATACAAAAAAGGTCGAAAAGAGAGAGAAAATTCCCTGCCAAATATAATGACTATGTGTACTTAACATACGAGGAAGCAATGAATAGTAAAAATAAAACAGAATGGATGAAGGCCATACAAGAAGAGAAAAATTCACTTCATAAACATGGAACCTGGGAATTAGTAAAAATGAACGAAACACAAGGAAAGAAATTCTTATCCAGCAGATAGGTCTTCCAAATGAAGGAAGATGGAAAATATAAGGCGAGGCTAGTTGCAAGAGGATGTGAGCAAAAATCCAATATAGATTTTGAGCAACTATATAGTCCCGTAGTTAACAGTGCTGCGCTGAGAATTTTGTTTGCTTTGGCAGCACATAACAATTGGAGTTATATAAAATTCGATGTGAAAACTGCTTTCCTCTATGGTGAACTTGAAGAGGAAATATTTATACATTTACCAGAAAGGTATGGAGAGAACGACACCAAAGTTTGTAGACTTAAAAAGGCATTATACGGTTTAAAACAAGCTTCTGTGACGAGCGGCGATAAACGCGAGGCCCAGATGTCCCCTAGACATAGCGGCGGGCCCCAAAACCTAAACAATGACGCGCCTAGTAATAACCAGCGTAAAAAGGGTCGGTCGTAAAAGTCAAGAGGTGAGGATTTCCAGGCCTAGAATCCGAGCTTTTCCCTATAAAATTTTGTCTTAAACTCACACTATCTCCATGTGCCTCCAGTTGCACTAATAAATTAAAAGAAAAGAAAGGGAAAACTCGGATTAGGAACTGCAAATGGGCACCACATGGCTGGGCCGATTGTTTAAAGAAACGAGGGAAAATCCCACGCAAAGGAAAAATACCATGGAGGGGGTTGCCGAAACCCCGTGATAAAAAAGGCTGGACCCAGCACCCGCTCTCGCCAGTTTAACTGAATTTTCTAAAGAGTACTGAACCTCAGCCGGTTTTTTCCTCTCGTCTCTATCCTTGCATTTTTTACTTTGTATCTAACACAGAACCTCTGCCGCTCTCTTCTTTCTTTCACGTTTTTGCCAACCAAAATTGATAAACGTAAGTTTCTACATAGTACTATAAATCAATTCTCTCTTACTACCTCACAAAGTACAACATTACGCTTGAGTTTAAGACTCATAGTATTGGGAGCGCGACGAAGCAGTTGCGTACCTGAGAATTGAGCCGAAACCTCAAGTTTAGCTAAAATCGTTGAACGATCTCGAGCTATCCAGAGCGCTTCGAAGTAGACGGCGTACTGGGGATCTCGAGAGAAACAACGATTCATTATCTCATTTCTTTTCTTGCTGGCATGCCCAAAACCCGAGGTGGCAGGAAAATTTCAGTTAAAACTTTTTATAAACAATTAGAACGGTCAATAAAAGCGTTCGCCACAAAAGAAGCTTCCGACTTTAAAACCCCTCAAATAATTTCCGTTCCGACTCCTTTCGAGGAGGTCCCTCATCCACATAGTGATTTTGTAAAGGAATTTATAAAATCATTAGAAAAATTCGCCCAATCCCAATAGTTTTGCCTTGTCCCGGGGGAGCGTCCCGTAGACGCGTTATTACCCGAAATATCCCAACCCTACTAATACGTAAACTCGCGGATCGACAACCCGGTTCGTGACACTTCACATACCTGGAATAAGAAGTTTACAGAAACATTAAAAAAATATGGATTTAAACAATCAGATAAAGGCACCAGTCAGTGACTATGTGCCAGAAGTTGACCACTTTCAATTAAAACGTTAAAAATAAGCTTTTTATAAATGAATGCCTCTGAAAACAAATAAGATAGACGCGCTACGTCCTTTACCGACGCGATGCTCATATCTTTTTCCTTGGATACGACTGTTTATCAAAACTACGGACGATTAACTTGGTAATGTCAATCGTATTGCTAGACACTATAACCTTGTTAACATTATCATTAAGAAACCGTGCGCAGTTGACGGTAAGTAATTTCTCAAGTTTTGAACCTTTATGCTTGAAACTTTCACAATTTAATTGTCATTAAATTTTATATTTATTAAGCAGATTGTTTTTCTTATCCTACTTTCAAAAACTTAATTAACCGGTAGGTCAACTACCGAATCATAGCGTTCTGATTAATTTTAGAAGTTGACATACATGGTCAATTACTAGCACAAATTAACCTACTTTAAATACCAATTATATTATATCTATGTTATATATAATTTCATTAGAAATAAATAACATAACGCTCACTTTTATAGTATAACGTATTTTAGTAGATGACCGCACGGTCAACTATTAACATAATCAGCGGTCAATTATTGATAACATTTAATTCGTATTATCTTAAATCACTACCTAATATTATTAAAGTTGACAAAATGGTAAAATGTACTTACATATGCAAAAATTTTATAGATTATTAAACTACTGAACTGAAGATGCCGCCTATCAAGGGTGCTTTCAGAAATTATTCTGAAGAAGCTATGAAAGCGGCGATAGAAGACGTCAAGTTATGGAAAACGCCTATAAGAACAGCTGCATGAAAATTCGGGGTGCCAAGAATAACCCTTAAATATAAAGTAGAAGGTAAATCACCTGTAGAAAGAACCATGGGACCTCCTTCAACTTTAAGCAAATTAAAAGAAAAAGAAATATGTGAATGGATTGAAACCATGGCTGCTGTGGGTTTCCCAGTAACATCTGAGAACCTTATAACTAGTGTCCAGCACTTCATAATAGAAAAAAAACGTTTAAATCTATTTAAAAACGGTCGCCCCGGAAAAACGTGGCTAAAGGCATTTTTACGCCGAAACCCATGTGGAAGAAGTTAGCGTAGACATTTTTGAAAAATAAAAAAATTTTTGTTGTGCTGGGTTGTGCCCGATTTGTGCCGTCATGTGCCGTTCGTAGAATTTGATTATTTTGCATAGCAAAAAAGTTACGGGGTTTTGAAACTTTATCTCCCTTAATTTATTTATTATACAAAATAATAAAATTCTACGACCGGCACATGACGGCACAAGTCCGGCACAACTCAGCACAACAAAAATTTTTTTATTTTTCAAAAATGTCTACGCTAACTTCTTCCACATCCGAAACCCTACGGTGTCAAAAAGGGTTTCCCAAAACTTTACAATTTCACGCGCATCGGTTACTAATATTGCAATAGAAAAATGGTTTTCTGGAGTTTATAATTATTTAAAGGAACACAATTTTGAAAATATTTTAGATAAAATATTATAAAAGAGGAAGGTTTGCACCCTTTCCACTTGCAGAAAGTGCAAGGACTTCGTCCGACGGATTATAACCCGCGAGTGACTTTTGTGCGCGAATTTTTGGACAACTGCCGCGCGGACAATGACTTTATCGGCAGTGTACTCTTCACGGACGAAGCGTGCTTTACACGAAACGGCTTTTTTAATAGCCGCAACAGCCACATATGGGACATTGAAAATCCGCACGCGACAATTGTTGCGTCGAATCAAGATCGATTCGCCGTAAACATCTGGGCGGGTATAATAAACAATTATTTGATTGGACCGTATCTGTTGCCCCCTCGCCTAGATGGGCACATTTTTCGACAATTTCTTGAGCACACTTTGCCCGAGTTATTGGAAAATGTGCCACTGTCCGTGCGGAAAAATATGTGGCTACAGTTAGACGGGGCTCCGGCACACGTTACCCGGAGTTCTCGCCAATATTTAAATGTAGTATACCCTGGCCGATGGATCGGGAGAGGGGGCCCAGTGACTTGGCCGCCGCGTTCTCCCGATTTAACGCCATTAGACTTTTTTTTGTGGGGCCATGTCAGGTCCCTTGTTTATCAAACCCCGGTAGAGACAGTGGAGGATCACATTGCTCACATAATAGCTGCGTGCAATGAGATTCAAGACATGCCGGGCGTTTTTGAACGCGTACGCGGATCTATCGTCCGCCGGTACGAAATGTGCATAAACGTCGAGGGCCGACATGTAGAACAAAACTTATGACATTTTGAATAATTGTGAATTATAAAGTGACTGTGACAAGTGACTGTGGCAAGTGACATCCTTCGAGCCAAGGACGAGGCGGAAGCGGCAGAAGCAGAAGCTACCTCTGCGACGGCTGCAGGGCGCGATAGTCCAGGAGGCGGAAGCGGCAGAAGCAGAAGCTACCTCCGCGACGGCTGCAGGGCGCGATAGTCCAGGAGGCGGAAGCGGCAGAAGCAGAAGGCTTAGCACATACTCCAGCAGGAGGTAAAGCGGCCCTGAACCTCCCATGGGGAGGACGTAGGGAAATGCCGCGAATAATGAGTGGAGGCTGTTACACAGTAATGGTCGTTGCTCAGCCCCACCTGGGCAATCACCGCAAGGTGAAACCGGGTGAGGTGCAGTGGCAGTGGTGGTAAAATTAAAAAAAAAGTTTTGTGTGGTATAGTTTTCGTGCAGTGCAGTGAATGATACTTTCAGTGAAGTTTCAATGAACTTTTAGTGCAGTGTGTGAACAGGGCAAACCGCACGCCGTAGCGCTGCGCTACGGCACTGAGCCGATGACGATCGCCGTGCCGTTGACCGCATCGGACAGCTGTCGGCAGCCGAATATGGGTCATGTTGTCTACATATTTTATACCTGTAGGCGGATATTCAAACTGTTATAACTTCGCCAATAATTATCAGACAGCACAGGTATATTATTAAAAGTTGCTTATTTTTACGTCATCTATGCGCTCCTTGAGTTTGGACCAGCATGACAGAAACACCCTGTATATAATATATAAGTATATTCTTTTTCAGGTTGTTCAGTTTGTTCGGCCAATCACCCCCTATATCAATGTTTGAAATTCCTAGCGATGTCAGTAGAAAGTCGCATTGAGACGCTTATAAGACAGGAACGATGCTTCAACTGCTTCCGAAAAGGACATCGCCCTCGCAACTGCAGTAATAAGAACACCTGCCGTATCTATAAAGGAAAACATCATTCATTGATACATTTAAACAGTAATACTGATAATTCCAATACTACTGCAGCTGGCGCTGGTGTGACTACCTCTTCATACGTAGATAATGGTGCATCGCCGTTCATTCACTACACCTCAATAAAATAGCAACCTCCGTGAGGGTTACTGGAGTAGGAGATGCAGCAGCAGGCATTGTCAGACACTACTCGACGTTCGCTGTAGCACCATGTGACGCGATTGAGAAGGCTGTAGAAATTACAGCATTGGTCGTAAAGAAGGTTTCCGATTACGTTCCACCTCCAATTAATTAGTAAAGGGTCCCCCTGGATTCTCAATGGCACAGCTAACCGTCTTTGGATGGGTGTTGTCCGGGTCGCTTCCTAATACTCCGATTTCCTACACAACGCTTACTACTAATCATGCTTCAATAAAAGAATTATCCAGAGAGTTAGTTAGATTTTGGGAAATTGAAGAGTTGCCTAGAGTTAAATTCCAATCCGAGGAAGACAAGGAATGCGAAGAACAATTTATCTCCACTCACTCCAGATCTCAGGATGGTAGATTTCGTGTCCAACTCCCCTTTAAAACTCCTCTACCTCTTCCTCTTGGAGATACACGTGCGACAGTGATCAAGTTATTCCTTAACCAGGAGGCGAGACTTCTCCAGCGACCGGAGCTAAAGCGCGCATACGATAATTTCCTGGATGAATATCTACGATTAGGACACATGCAGGAAATCCCTGAAAACGAGATTGGGCATTCGGCATGTTACTATTTACCTCATCATCCCGTTTTGAAGCAGAAGAACGACCCATCCAAAATCCGCGTAGTATTTAACACATCCTTCAGGTCGTCCAACGGGCGCTCTCTTAATGATTTTCTGAAAATCGGTCCGAAATTACAACTCGACCTTCCTGCAATCATTCTGAAATGGAGAACACATCGGTACGTAGCCACCACAGACCTGCAAAAAATGTTCCGTCAAATAGAAGTTACGAGTAACGAGGCAGATTATCAACGGATAGTATGGAGGAGATCATCGGACGATCCATTAAAACATTACAAACTTGTAACTGTCACTTACGGCACAGCGTGCGCCCCTTTTTTAACCAATAGGGTGTTGCGACAATTGGCTATTGATGAGGCCGAGTCTTTCCCAATAGCATCGCGTATATTGCAGGATAGCGTCTATGTAGATGACGTCATGTTTGGAGGTCATGATGCGCCATCGGTCCTTGAGGCAGCTCGAGAGTTAAAACGGTTACTCAGGGCGGGTGGATTTAGTTGTCAATAGTTGATTTAGTTGTCATTGTGGACCTCCAACAACCTAGAGATATTCTCACAATTAGCAGACAATACGGTAGAAGATCTATCGATAAAGGATAGGGAGGCACCTGAGCAAGTTAAAGTTCTCGGACTGTATTGGTATAGTAGAGAGGATCTTTTTAGGTTTTCTGTAGTGCAGTCCGAACCAATATACACAAAGGGGCAATTCCTTTCATTCACAGCCAAAATTTTCGACCCTCTCGGATGGTTAGTACCAGTAACTATAAATGCAAAAATAATTATTCAAACCATATGGATCAGGAAGTTAGATTGGGATGAATCTCTCCCTGAAGATTTAGCAACTCGCTGTCAAAGCTTTCAGAAAGAACTATCCACCATCGAGTCCATACAAATCCCTCGTTGGACAGGGACCATTGGAGAAGGGGGCTTCAGTTACACGGTTTCAGTGATGCTTCCAATTCCGCCTATGCAGCTTGTGTTTATTTGCGTGTTAGCACATCCAGTAGATGTTCAACTACTCTCCTATTCTCCAAATCGAAAGTAGCACCAATTAAAGTGCAAAGCATTCCTCGATTAGAGCTTTGCGCAGCCCTCTTACTAACACGGGCCATGAAATACGTGGTAGATTGCATGAATCTGCAACGGTGTACAATGTTTTGTTGGACTGATTCTACTGTAGTTCTGTCTTGGCTGAAGAACCATCCGTCAAGGTGGAATGTTTTCGTAGCAAATAGGATCTCAGAAATACAAACCTCTCTATCGGATGCAGTTTGGCAACATGTTCTAACCAATGACAATCCTGCTGACTGCGCCTCACGTGGTATCCTCTCTTCTCAACTCCGTCATAAATCCATCTGGTGGAATGGTCCACCATGGATTTTAAAAGAACAGACGGAATGGCCTGTGAGCAACACTGACGCAACGGAGACTGTCAGTTTAGAACTACGAAATAAAAGCGTATTAACCAGTACCGTAAAGTCGAATATCATATTAGAACTGCCAGAAAGGGTATCCTCATGGTGGAAGCTTCTGCGAGTAATAGCATTTGTTAGGCGTTTTATATCAATTAAGAAAAAATCCACTCACCGTGCTGGGAAGCTTATTTCCGTAGATGAAGTCCAGGAAGCAACAAAGACTTTATGCAGAGTTGTACAAGCAGCGTACTTTCACGATGCTATTAAAAAACTAAAATCCAAAATGGCCCGCGTGAAAGATAAGACGCTAGCCTCCCTCAATCCGTTTCTAGACAGTGATGGGCTGCTTAGAGTTGGAGGGAGATTATGTCATTCCGAGCTGTCTAACAATCAAAAACACCCCATCATTCTTCCATCATGTCGAGCAAGTAAATTATTAATGGAATACTTCCACAAGAATTCCTTGCACGGTGGGCTCCAAGTTACACTTCTATGGCATCTTCTAAGGCAACAATATTGGGTGCTTGGAGCCAGATCAATAGTAAAATGAGTCATACGAACCTGTATGGATTGCTTCCGTTATCGAGCTCAAATGGTCAGTCAAATCATGGGAGACCTCCCAACTCCCCGAGTTACTCCCTCCCGTCCTTTCTCTCATGTAGGAGTGGATTATGCTGGACCCTTCTCTATCAGAAATGCTAGTGGTCGAGGCAATAAATCCCATAAAGGATATTTTGTTATATTTGTATATTTGGCCACACGTGTTGTACACCTAGAGTGCGTAAACGATTACTCCACGGCAGGATTCATTGCCGCATTCCGTCGTTTTACAGCACGTCGTGGGTTACCAGAGCAGATATTTACCGACAACGGTACCAATTTCGTTGGAGCGGATAGAGAACTTACCGAAAATTTCCAGTCAGTTACTAGAGACCCTGATGTCCATGATTATTTTGTTTCGGAAGCAATAAAATGGAACTTCATCCCTCCAGCAGCACCTCATTTTGGGGGGCTCTGGGAAGCAGGAGTTAAATGCGTTAAGCATCACCTGCGACGTATTGTCGGTAATATGACTCCCACCTATGAGGAGTTTGTTACTCTTTTAGCCCAAATTGAAGCAGTCTTAAATTCGAGACCACTGGCTCCTATGCATGACACTCCAGATGAATTAGATGTACTTACCCCCGGTCACTTCCTCGTGGGAGGTCCTCTAAAATCTATTCCTACTCCCTCAGCTTTAGACATCAGTGAAAATAGACTCTCCCGTTGGCAATCCATACAGCGACTGTATGAGTCATTTTGGCGTGTATGGTCAATGGATTATCTAAACACACTTCAGCAGCGCAACAAGTGGCGAAACCGACAGGTTAATCTTGCCGTAGGAGATCTTGTATTGATAAAAAATCCAATATTGCCGCCTGGAAAATGGGAATTAGGACGTATAACCGAAGTGTGTCCAGGCAAGGACGGCCTAGTACGTGTGATCAATGTAAGGACCGCAAATTCAGTGTATAAAAGACCTGTTACTCAAATCGCGAAACTGCCAGTCGAATAGCCCATTCATTAATTGTCAACAAATCATAGAGGTCATTCATCACTCGCAGTATACTACAATGAGACGTAGTATCGAGATCAGGTCAGGTTAATTTACAAGTTGTAGAATTGTAACCACAGGTTTAATTACTTACCGTAATTGATATTCCACTAATCACGACACTGTAAATCACTCGCATAGACTCGCACGAGAATGCTTTTCATCCGATTCAATGATCAACGATATCGTCCGTACGCGAACGAGGCGGGTGGAAATGTTAAGGATTTAAGTTATTGTCTCCGAGAAGAACATTTAAAAGAGCGCGCAGCCGTGTACTAGCGAATAAGTAGTAACTGCGATGACCGGATAAAGGCGATGACTAGTGGGGAGCACATCTACATAGAACGATGTACGTGTGCTTCCACCATCCGAATCTAACGGTTGACTTCGAATCGATTAGAGGTTTAGATCAGAGCTGACTAATCTAATTACGAAGCAACACGCCTTTTTCCAATTTCCAAGTTTTCAATTATTAATTAAGTCAAGTAGACTAAAGTTATTGTTGAAGAGTTTATTAAAATCATTAGTTCGTAATTACACGTGTTGGTCTCTCGTTATTCATTATTTTTTCCTATAAGCCTGTTGTCCTCTTTTTTTCGAAAGTTATTTCCTTTCCGTTTTAAGTCTTTTTCCTATTGTTCCTTTCCCCTGTTTGTCCTTTCGTTCCGAGACCACTGGCTCCTATGCATGACACTCCAGATGAATTAGATGTACTTACCCCCGGTCACTTCCTCGTGGGAGGTCCTCTAAAATCTATTCCTACTCCCTCAGCTTTAGACATCAGTGAAAATAGACTCTCCCGTTGGCAATCCATACAGCGACTGTATGAGTCATTTTGGCGTGTATGGTCAATGGATTATCTAAACACACTTCAGCAGCGCAACAAGTGGCGAAACCGACAGGTTAATCTTGCCGTAGGAGATCTTGTATTGATAAAAAATCCAATATTGCCGCCTGGAAAATGGGAATTAGGACGTATAACCGAAGTGTGTCCAGGCAAGGACGGCCTAGTACGTGTGATCAATGTAAGGACCGCAAATTCAGTGTATAAAAGACCTGTTACTCAAATCGCGAAACTGCCAGTCGAATAGCCCATTCATTAATTGTCAACAAATCATAGAGGTCATTCATCACTCGCAGTATACTACAATGAGACGTAGTATCGAGATCAGGTCAGGTTAATTTACAAGTTGTAGAATTGTAACCACAGGTTTAATTACTTACCGTAATTGATATTCCACTAATCACGACACTGTAAATCACTCGCATAGACTCGCACGAGAATGCTTTTCATCCGATTCAATGATCAACGATATCGTCCGTACGCGAACGAGGCGGGTGGAAATGTTAAGGATTTAAGTTATTGTCTCCGAGAAGAACATTTAAAAGAGCGCGCAGCCGTGTACTAGCGAATAAGTAGTAACTGCGATGACCGGATAAAGGCGATGACTAGTGGGGAGCACATCTACATAGAACGATGTACGTGTGCTTCCACCATCCGAATCTAACGGTTGACTTCGAATCGATTAGAGGTTTAGATCAGAGCTGACTAATCTAATTACGAAGCAACACGCCTTTTTCCAATTTCCAAGTTTTCAATTATTAATTAAGTCAAGTAGACTAAAGTTATTGTTGAAGAGTTTATTAAAATCATTAGTTCGTAATTACACGTGTTGGTCTCTCGTTATTCATTATTTTTTCCTATAAGCCTGTTGTCCTCTTTTTTTCGAAAGTTATTTCCTTTCCGTTTTAAGTCTTTTTCCTATTGTTCCTTTCCCCTGTTTGTCCTTTCGTTCCGAGAGCTGTTCCCAGCTCTTTTCCAAGTTCCTCGAAACATCAATTCGTTTCGAGAACAGAAGCTCACGAGAATAAAGATGAACAATTAACAACTGTAAATTGCATACAGCTGGAGGCGATTCTTACGGACCAAGAAAAAAACAGACATTTAAAAAAACAAAAAAAGATTATATTAAAAGACAATGTGTACTATAAAAAAATCAGAACAAGAGAAAAGATCATTTTATCAGAGAGTTTCAGTATAAAATTTATCAAACAAACCACGAAAACACGTAAACACGAAAACACGAAAACTATTGTTATATAGGAATAAAACAAATGGAAAACAAAATTAGACCATTCTACACAGCCAATAATTTGACACAAAATATTAAAAAAATTTGTAGAAGCTGTGAAATATGCATAAAGAACAAAACGAGAGGGCAAAATCTAATTTAATCTAAGTCCTTCTTTTTTTATTGCTTCTAGTAATTGCGTTAAATGGTTAATGTGTTCAGAAAGGGATTTAGAAAATACTAGAATGTCATCTATATAATTTACTGTTAAACAGTAAGCAGGTATTTTATTATATTGAGTGTTGAACATAAACGGTAACTTGTATATTCAATGGATATTGTAAGGAGAAGCTAAAATGAACAAAAGGTAGAGACGCGATGTTAACAACTGGCTGTACTCGTGTGTATCTATACAGGGTGTTTCTATGAAGTACAGCCAAACTTAAGGAGCGTATAATTGAGGTAAAAGCAAGTAACTTTTTCTAACATACCTATGGTGTCCGATCATTATTGGCGAAGATACAGCCGTTTGAATATCCGCCTACAGGTTGACAATATGACCTACATTCACCTGCCCGAAGCGGTCAACGCTCCGCGTGACGTCCTCGGCTCAGCGCCGTCGTATGCGTGCGACACAGCTGACTTCTCCCTCAACATTTTTTCGAGTCGAGGAAGTGTTAAAATTTTCCGAACTATTTTAAATCACCGAACGATTGGGAAAAAAATTACCTATTAAAAAAGTCCAAACGACAAAAATATTCGAGAACTCGTAAAATTTGGAGTTACTTGTGGATAAATGTTCAGCTCGGAAAGTTTACATATTCCAATAGATTTCCAACTTTCGAGTTATTCGTAAATATCCGAATTATTGGTGACGACGTTTCCTGCACTAGAAAATAATTTTTCACTTCGTAAATGGAAAGTAATTATTTCGAGGAAGTTTATTGCTGTTGTATGTGATCATACATGTGCACTATGTTGTGTGACTGTGGCGAGCGCGCCCTCCTACGGGGGATGATATATACGCGAGAAAGTCTTTGTATGGTTTACGTAAAAATAAAACCTGAGCTGTAAAAGCATTACGCCTTCTGTCTCACGATACCTACTAGCAGAACAGATTGCATGTGGCTCAACATTTGGTAGCAGAGCGTGGTTCCTGCTAATTGTAAGTGAAAAAAAAATAAATAAAAAAATAAAATAATACGAAGATTACGGCGGACACGTGGTGAATAGGTTATAAAGAACACGTGGTGCCAATATAGAAAGAAAAGACACGTAATTAAATCAACGGTTATAGAACAACTAAAAATAGCCGAATCAACAAGAATCCCACTGAGCAGGATAGAATTGTTAACAGATAAGAACTATCACGTGTGGGCGTTAAAGGTATCGGCGATACTTAGAACGCGGAGGCTGTTCCGGGAAGTTATAGAAAGTGAGGAACCACCGGTGGTCCACAACCCCGAATCACAAGAAGGGAAAGCAAGGAAAGTATGGGAAGCTAAAAATGATGAGGCTTTCGGTATAATAATTACAACTCTATCAGACAGTCAGGCTGGCCAATTTCTAGTTGAGAACAAGGCAAGGAACGTATGGGAAGAGTTAAGGCAAATGTATGTTGGGGATGCTGAAGATAAGCGTATAGATATAGGACTAGAACTAAAAAATATCACCATGACGAATGAAGAAACAGTATGTGAGTACATTAGCAGAGCCAAAAATATAGCCTCTCGGAGTGCTGCATTGGGGCACCCAATACCAGAGAGAGAGATAGTATATCACATAGTAAGGGGCACTCACCAAAAATTAGAAAAGGCAGCAATGGTGCTGAGGCCACAACGGAGCGCAACGTTAAATGAGGTACAACATACATTGAAGGAAGAAGAAGAAAGAATTAGTCAGGGTCAAAATAACAGCACCCACAATTCACATCAAGCTTGGAGGAGTGAGAAAGCATATAGAGCAACCAACGATCGAAAGTTCAAACCAAATAGGGACAGCGGCTGTTTTATATGCGGAAGAAAGAATCATCTGGCGAGGGAATGCTTCTACCGCCAGAATAATAGAGGTGAAACACCACATAATAGAGGGAACACAAGAAGGTACATAAGCGGTTCAAGCAGACAACAAAGTACAAGAAGAGAACAAAGTAACATGGCTATGAGGAACAGAGACGAATTTACCTTCCAAATAACCGACGACACCAATTATACAGAAGATAGAAATAGAGATGAATGGACACTAGATTCCGGCTCGACATCACATATGACACCAGAAAAGGGGTGTATGAGAAATATAGTACCATACCATACAAAAGTAAACTTAGCTGAGAATGGAAGAAACGTGGAGGCAACTGCAAAAGGAGATATAAAAATAACTACTCGAACATATAAAGTTATAAATACAATCACAATTAAGGATGTACTTTTTGTACCAAAGTTGCGTACTAACTTGTTGTCAATAAGCCAACTAAATAAAAATGGACATAGAGTAATATTTGAAAACAGTATTGCAAAAATAGTAGGACCAGCAAACAAGGTAATTGCAGAGGCACAAGAAAAGAATGGAATATTTATACTAAAAGGTGAAATAATAGAACAAGTAAGCCTTGTAGAAGAACTGAGTTGTCAAGAAGAGCAAAATCTTAAAGGTGCAAACCAAGAGAATCAAACCAAGGGCCAAATACATGAAAAAATGCTATGGCACAAACGGTTAGGACATGTGTGTGACGAGTACTTAGATGAAATGATAAAAACAGATGCGGTTAGAGATATGAAGTCAACAACAGGAAAGTTAGGCACATGTGAGTCATGCATCATTGGGAAGTTAACACAAAAACCACACAAGGCAAAAGATTCCACGTGTACCGAACCGATGCAGTTAATACACATGGACCTATGCGGACCAATGGCAACACCGTCGATGGATGGAAATGCATATATATTTGTACTAGTCGACGACTATAGCAGATACACAACCACATTTCTACTAAAGAGCAAGGATCAAGCCTACGAGTACTTCCTAAGATACATGCACAAGTGGGAGAACCAATTGAGTAAGAAGATCAAAGCCGTTAGGTCTGGCAATGGAAGAGAGTTCGTCAACCATAAATTTGAGGAATTATTCAAGAACAAAGGCATAAATCATCAACGAACAGTGGCCTATAATCCTCAAAGTAATGGTATCGCAGAGAGGACAAATAGGACACTTTTAGACAAGATGCGCACCTTGCTAATAGATGCAGAACTACCAGAGAGATTTTGGGGAGAAGCATTGATGACAGCAACGTATCTAAAGAATATAACTCCCACAAAGTTGGATAGAAGGGTAACGCCACAAGAGAAATGGAGTGGAAGGAAGCCCAGCGTTTCATATTTGAAAGTGTTTGGATGTATAGCTTATTATTACATACCAAAGCAAATGAGGAACAAGATGCAGCCAAGAGCTAGATCTGGAATTGTTATGTATAGGTTGAAAAGACGTGTTTTAAATAGGAGGTATAAACTACTTTAATTAATACTGTACAGGAGGTCCGCACGCTTTGATAGCCCGGTCGAGAGAGAGAAAGTCCTGCTCTCAACCTCGTGTCGAGGACGCCCGCGTAAACACAAATGTACCTCACTTGTTATCGCTTATATGGATCATCAAATCGCGGTTAATTTTGAACCGTCTATAACACTCCCCTTCCTTAGAAACAAATAGGGGGTCGTAAAATCTGAAGCAAAAAAAATTGAAATATAAAGATTTACACATATGTATATGTATGTGATGAAGACAAACAGAAATTATATAAAATAAAACAAAACGTTTACTTTTTTTTTATCTACTATCTCCTATGCGAACGGTAGATAACCTTGTAATTACTTAGTGGACTCTAAAGTCACCGTATCTTATAGGTGGTGCTCTAGTTCTATTTGATCTACGAATTGTTTGTACATTAATCGGTTGTTCTACAACGTGTGGTTCTTCTACTCTATTTATTCTGAACGGATCCACTGCTTGCTCAGGTTCTGTATCTACTGCATAATCTATGTATCGGCTTGGACTATTATCTTCGGGCAATAAACGTGAAGGGGTGTATTCTCCAATCGGTCTCATCTGATTTATGTGTCGCTTCCAAGTTCGTCCATCGTCTAATTTAATTGTATAATGTAACTTTCCAATACGCTTTAATATTCTACCGAAAACACATTTATCTCCGCGTTGATAATTTCTACAACTCACTCTCTCCCCTTCCTTAAAATTTCGCACCCTTTTAACATCGTATTCTCGTATATTTTTGTCATTTTTAGTGCACATTATGTCTAAACTACATCTAATTTTCCTATTAAACATTAATTCAGCCGGAGAGGTTCCTGTTGTACAGTGTGGGGTGATTCGGTATTGCATTAGTATTCGCTGCAGAGCTGCTTGTAAACTTGTATTTGATGTATTTATTGCGCGTAAAGACTTCTTTAACGTTTGTACGAAACGCTCGGCTAATCCATTTGTAGCTGGATTATAAGGAGCTGTTAATTTTTGGCTAATTCCATTATTTTGTAAATATTTTTGAAATTCGTTGGATACAAAAGTACGTCCATTGTCTGACACAACTTGTATTGGTAAACCAAATCTAGCAAAAACTTCGCGACATTTTTGTATCGTAGTCTCTGTCGTGATATTATTGACTATAAAAACTTCCGGCCATTTAGTGTACGCATCAACTATTATTAAGAAATTATGCCCTTTAAATGGTCCTGCGAAGTCAATATGTACGCGTTCAAAAGGAGATGTAGCAGGCTCCCAAGTATGTCTAATCTTTGGTGGATTATTTCGGTTTGCATTACATTCTGCACAATTTTCCGTGATAGTTTTAATATCGTTATCTATACCAGTCCACCACACGTAACTACGCGCTAACATTTTCATTTTTACTATTCCAAAATGTCCGTTGTATAATTCTTTTAATATCTTATGTTGTAGCATTTTTGGTATAACTACCCTATGTCCTCGCAGGAGGACTCCATCTTTAATACTAAATTCCATTTCTTTACCGCGGAATTTATCATTTTTAGGTAATAACGTACCAGTTTCTATCGCGCGTACTATTTGTTTTAAAGACGCGTCTTGTTTCGTCGCTTCTATTAATTCATTGAATGTGACAGGCAATGATTGTATCGTATCAATTTGGTGTATGTCGATTACATCGAATGTAGTGTCATTTTGATTTGCAATTGGTAATCTAGACAAACAATCGGCATTACCATGTAATCTTGTATTTTTATACTTAATCGTATAGTTGAAACCTCTTAAAAATAACGCATAATGTTGCATACGCATTGCACTGTATATCGGTAAACTTTTCGAGGGCGCGAATATGTGTACTAATGGTCTGTGATTTGTATATAAGGTGAACTTGTTCCCGTAAAGGTACTGGTGGAATTTCTTAATGCCAAAGATAATGCTATACGCCTCCTTGTCAATTTGCGCGTATTTCTTTTGTGTATCATTTAATGTACTTGAAGCATATTGGATGGCTCTTTCGCTACCATCCGGATAAACGTGGGATAATACTGCACCCACGCCGTAAGAACTTGCATCAGTAGCTAAAATTAGTGGCAGTTTAGGGTCATAAAAAGCTAATATCTCGTTGCTTTGAAAAGCTTGTTTTGCCTTTCTAAAAGCTACTTCGCATTCTTTGGACCAAAAGAATTTTGACTCCTTATGTAATAACTTGTTTAATGGATGTAAAATTGAGCTAAGGTTCTTAATGAAACGACCGTAATAATTTACGAAACCTATAAATGCTCGTACTTCTGATACATTACGGGGAGTAGGCATTTTCTCTATAGCTTCAATCTTTTTACTATCTTTATGTATTCCATTTTTATCAATAATGTAGCCGCAATATTCGATTTGATTTGTAAAGAAAGTACTTTTCTCTAAATTAATTTTAATGTTGTATTCGTTTAATCTTTGAAAAACTAACTCTAACCTGTGCAGGTGTTCTGCATTACTAGAGCCAGTAATCTTGATATCGTCGAGAAAAACCGTAACTCCCGGAACACCCTTTAAAATATTTTCAGTTTCACGCTGCCATATAGCTGGTGCAGAGGCAATTCCGTACATTAGTCTCGTAGGTTTGTATAATCCCCAGGGGGTATTTAATGTAAGTAACGCTTGATCTTCTTCCCGGACTTCCAATTGTAAGTAAGCTTGCCGGAGATCAATTTTTGTAAAGGTAGTACCACCCGCCATAGACGCAAAAAGTTCATCGATTGTTGGTAACGGGTGATCATCCACTAACAAGTTCGGGTTGATTGTGACACTATAATCTCCGCAAATTCTGACGGTGCCTTCTTTTTTTAGGGCCGGAACTATCGGTGTAGCCCACTCCGAGGTATTAACTTTTTTTAGAATTCCCGCTGCTTCTAAATTTTGTATTTCTTTCTCTACTAATGGTAATAATTTGAAAGGAATTGTACAATGTTTCACGTATATAGGCTTAGCATTGTCTTTAAGCGTTAATCGTGCTTGTCTATTTGTAATGTGACCTAAACCTGGCTCGAAAATCTCTTTGTATTTCTGTAAAATCGTATTTAATTGTACCTTCTTATCGATTTCGACCGCATTAATTGTACTGTGATTTAAGGAAATCTTACGTAATTCTGTATCATTTAATAATTGGTGTAACCATTCGCGCCCTAACAGTGGTATTCTATTTACATTTGTGAGATATATATTTAACTTGTGTACCGTATCACCGTATTTAACATGTACTGTTATATAGCCTTCCGTTTTAAGCGTATTTTTACAATATGTAGTTAGTTTAAGCGTAGTTGGTTGTATGGTCGAACTTGGAAACAAATTAAGCATATGGGTTTTATTTGCGATCGTAACAGCCGCACCGCTATCTACTTCGAATTCTAAAATTTTATTATTTACCTGAAGTTTAGCAAAAAATTTGTTTCTGTGTCTCGCCTGTTCTAATTGTAGTAGGTCGTTGCCTGTGGCATTGTATAGAATTTCCTCGACGTTATGTGTTTGTCCTTTATTTTTAAAACAGACCGTTTGGAGATGACCTTGAACCCCGCAAGCAGCGCATCGAATATTTCGATTTAAATTACATTTTGTGGCTAAATGCCCTTTTCCGCATCTGAAACATGAAATCTTTTTAGAATTGCTATAATGAGTATCACTGGGATTTTCAGAATTTGTAGGTGTATGTATAGAACGTGGCTGCTGCGTTTTCTTCGTATATTTAGGCTGGTATTTCGATGATCGTCTTTGGAACTTGTTGGTATCCGCGACTTGAACCGTTGCTGTTGCCCCTTGTAGCTGAAAGGTGTCTTTTGCTGACATCTCCATGCCCGATGCCAGTTCCACTGCCTTGTCGAAGGTCAAATCTCTGGTTTCAAGTAACCTTGACTGTATCCTCGTACTCGTAACGCCGAAAACAAACTGATTTCGCAGCGCCGTCTTCAAGTAAGCGCCGAAATTGCAATTTAAACTTAATTGTTGTAGAGCTGCGACGTACTGCAGTATACTTTCTCCTTCTTTTTGACGCCTCTGATGAAAACGAAAGTTTTCTGCAATCTCAAGCGGTGCAGGAGCGTAGAATTGTCCGAGTTTCTCGACCAAATCTTTGTAGGTGCACGTGTACGGATCGTCCGGCGCACACTTATTGCTTATTACGTCGAAAGCTGACGCACCAATGTAATGTAATAAGTATGGGACTTTATCGTCGTCCTCAACTTTAAATAATTTGAACGCTCCTTCCAACCGTCTTACCCATCGTTCCCAATTCATAGACGGTTCGAACGGCTCAATGTTGAAAATGGCTTGTACACGTGCTTCGGACATTGTATATTTCGTATTTTTCTACACGTGGTCGTTACTGTTCATGAAACTTTTGGACGGCGAACCAATATTTGAATGCGTGCTCGTACCTTTGAACCACGTGGCGGAATTTTGTAGACGATATTAGTCGCAATTTCTTCTTCTTCTTCTGTATTTTCGTACGTACTTATTTCTTCTGTATACGTTTCTCAACATCCCATCCTCGTCGCCATTCTTCTTGTTGTGTATGGGTTGAAAAGACGTGTTTTAAATAGGAGGTATAAACTACTTTAATTAATACTGTACAGGAGGTCCGCACGCTTTGATAGCCCGGTCGAGAGAGAGAGTCCTGCTCCCAACCTCGTGTCGAGGACGCCCGCGTAAACACAAATGTACCCCACTTGTTATCGCTCATATGGATCATCAAATCGCGGTTAATTTAAACCGTCTATAACAGGAATATTTGTGGGATATTCGTTGGAAACTAGAGGATATAGAGTATATAGCACTGAGGAAAATAGAATATATAGTGCTAGAACTGTGAAGTTCAATGAACAAGAGAAAGGATCCAGACTACTGATAGAAAAACAAGAGATAGCACGAGACGGCAGTAATGAGCCATCACACAGAAATGAAGATTATATAGTACCGTGTAGCATGAGCGAAGACGGAGAAGATAAAGGAGCAGAAAACAATTCACAAGTGGGAGAAACGATAACTGGCAATATGGAAAGCGAAAATCAAAATGAAACAAACCTGCCTGAGGAGAAGAAAAGGGGGAGAATAAAAGGAAAAAGCAACCAAGAAATAAGAGAAGAGCATGCCAGAAAACTGGCAGAAAGGGAAATGAAACTCAGACTAGACGGTGTAAGAAGATCTGGGAGAATAGAGAACAGGCAAGAGCAAACATACAGCACAGAAAGTCAAGATAAATTTATACCAAACAATTATAAGGAAGCATTAGAATCTGAAGACAGAAAATATTGGGAGAAAGCCATGGAAGAAGAACTCAAATCGATGAGAACACACCAGGTTTGGGACCTTGTGACCAGAGAACAAAAAATGGAAGTCTTAAAAAGCAAATGGGTGTACAGTAAGAAGAAGGATGCAGATGGGAAAACCACAAGGCACAAAGCCAGGCTGGTGGCTGTAGGATGCCAGCAGAAAATGGGCATACACTATGAAGAATCGTTCGCACCGGTGATAAAACTGGAGACTGTTCGGGCAATGTTGGCAATATCCAGTATATATAAATTAACAATTAGACAGTATGACGTGAAATCCGCATACTTGTATGGAACACTACAGGGGGTAGTCTACATGGAGCAACCAGCGGGCAGCGACACAAACAGGCGTATGGTATGCAAATTAAATAAAAGTATCTACGGATTGCCCCAATCAGGTCATTGTTGGAACGAAAAATTAGATAGAGACCTAAGGTCAATAGAACTGGTGAGACTGAAAGAAGACCCGTGCGTATACAAATTCGAAAAAGAGGGACAATTTCTTTTACTCGGTATATACGTAGATGATTTTTTGGTAGTAGGGTCAAGTAATGATTATTCACTGTGGCTTCCGAGTTAGAGCCGCGTCTTGGGATATTAGAATTATACCGACGTTTCGTCAACATTGCAGTTGACTTCTTCAGGGTCTGGTGACACTGATACTGGCGTGTCACCGGTATGTCGTTCCGGATGACCACACTGACCAATCAAAGAGATTTTTTAATTGACCAGCTGATCAACCAAAAAATCTCTTTGATTGGTCAGTGTGGTCATCCGGAACGACACACATGGGTATTTAAGGAGTTCCCATACCGGTGACACGCCAGTATCAGTGTCACCAGACCCTGAAGAAGTCAACTGCAATGTTGACGAAACGTCGGTATAATTCTAATATCCCAAGACGCGGCTCTAACTCGGAAGCCACAGTGAATAATCATGACAACGGTCGCGAAAGCCTCAAATCTTTTTTTAAGGGTCAAGTAATATTATAATAGAAAATGTTATGGCGAAAATAAGACAATGGTTAGATATAGTAGAGAATAAGGAGAAGATTTTCTTAAATATAAGAATAAAAGAGTCCATAGAGGGATTGGAACTGTCACAAGAGGCGTACATTAATAGAATTTTAGCAAAATATAGACTAGAGGAATGCAATACAGCTAAAACACCAATGAATGTACAACAGAACTTGAATGAACACCAGGATTCACCAGAGGTGGATAAAACGTTATTTCAAGAAATGATGGGCTCATTGATGTATTTGGCGTGCAAATGGAAAGTTGACCATAAGTACAGATGCCAGCTGGGACAGTACAGTGGATTCCAAATCCTACAGTGGCTACGTGGTAAAAATAGGAGAAAATGTAATTGGCTGGAGGAGTAAGAAACAGAACCTCGTGGCACTTTCCACTTGTGAAGCTGAACTCATTTCAATATGCGAAGGGGTACAAGAGATGAAATGGATTCAAGGGTTACTAAACGATTTAGGCGATAATAGTATTGTTAAATTACCAATAGAATTAAAAACAGATAGTAAAGCGGCTATAGACTTGGTCAACAAAGATAAAGTCACAAACAGAACAAAACACATAAATAGGAAGTATTACTTCATAAAGGACGAGGTCAAAAATGGGATTATCAAATTGACACATGTTGCATCAGCCGAGATGGAGGCTGATCTACTAACCAAACCACTAACCGAAGAAAAGCTAAATATAGGCATTGCAGGACTGAATTTATATAAGGGTTCATAGTAATAGAGTTAGCGTACATGGGAGAAATTATAAGAATACGCGAATGTAAAAGATATCTATATTTTTTGTTACAAGCAAACGAAATAGTCAAGATGATTGTTATTTTAGTTTATCTTAATTTAAGGAAGAGACATGTATGACCAAAGGGGGAAATGTTGTATGTGATCATACATGTGCACTATGTTGTGTGACTGTGGCGAGCGCGCCCTCCTACGGGGGATGATATATACGCGAGAAAGTCTTTGTATGGTTTACGTAAAAATAAAACCTGAGCTGTAAAAGCATTACGCCTTCTGTCTCACGATACCTACTAGCAGAACAGATTGCATGTGGCTCATCAATTGCTAATAATGCTAACTTAGAAACGTCCACACTAATAATTCGAATATTTACATGTTGGATATTTATCTCTAAGTAACTCGAAAACTTACGAGGGCTCGAATATTCGAATCGCTTGAAGTTTTTTAATGGCTTACTTTATTCAACTCGAACAATCGAACCAAATAAATTCCGAATACGTGCACATTCTTAAACACCAATTGCACTGAATACACTGCACAAAACCGTACTTATGACAATTGTTCAATACGGCGGCTCCCGACGGTCATAAACGTTTCGCACCGTTACACGATTGGAACTGCGGACACGAACGAATCCAAAAGATTGCAATGAAACTCGCTGCACGATGTCTTCACCGCGTTAGCGAACAGGAACGAATGTCGGAAAGAACGGGACAACGAATCATGTTTCAAAACAAACTTGCATTTGCGTTGTGCCCGAACTGACGGTCTCCTCGCCGGCGCGTGGCGCGTCGGTAGCAAGCAGATGATTTCATATTCACACCATCATAGTTATTTGATAGTGTAAAAGACTGTGTGGCAGCTACGAAAGAGCAGTGTGTTTCTTTGCGATCTTGCGGATAGTCACTCATGTCCGCAGTTCAATCGTCTAACGGTGCGAAACGTCCGTCGGGAGCTGACGTATTGAACAATTATCATAAGTACGGTTTTGTGCAGTGTATTCAGTGCAATTGGTGTTTAAGAATGTGCACGTATTCGGAATTTATTTGGTTCGATTGTTCGAGTTGAATAAAGTAAGTCATTAAAAAACTTCAAGCGATTCGAATATTCGAGCCCTCGTAAGTTTTCGGGTTACTTGGAGATAAATATTAGACATGTAAATATTCGAATTATTAGTGTGGACGTTTCTAAGTTAGCATTATTAGCAATTGATAAGCCACATGCAATCTGTTCTGCTAGTAGGTATCGTGAGAGAGAAGGCGTAATGCTTTTACAGCTCAGGTTTTATTTTTACGTAAACCATACAAAGACTTTCTCGCGTATATATCATCCCCCGTAGGA
Organism: Hedychridium roseum; assembly: GCA_963989215.1. Lineage (NCBI taxonomy): Eukaryota > Metazoa > Arthropoda > Insecta > Hymenoptera > Chrysididae > Hedychridium > Hedychridium roseum. Next base: position 10,507,265 of record OZ022311.1, on the reverse strand, counting down.
GGGCGCGCTCGCCACAGTCACACAACATAGTGCACATGTATGATCACATACAACAGCAATAAACTTCCTCGAAATAATTACTTTCCATTTACGAAGTGAAAAATTATTTTCTAGTGCAGGAAACGTCGTCACCAATAATTCGGATATTTACGAATAACTCGAAAGCTGGAAATCTATTGGAATATGTAAACTTTCCGAGCTGAACATTTCTCCACAAGTAACTCGAAATTTTACGAGTTCTCGAATATTTTTGTCGTTTGGACTTTTTTAATAGGTAATTTTTTTCCCAATCGTTCGGTGATTTAAAATAGTTCGGAAAATTTTAACACTTCCTCGACTCGAAAAAATGTTGAGGGAGAAGTCAGCTGTGTCGCACGCATACGACGGCGCTGAGCCGAGGACGTAACGCGGAGCGTTGACCGCTTCGGGCAGGTGAATGTAGGTCATATTGTCAACCTGTAGGCGGATATTCAAACGGCTGTATCTTCGTCAATAATGATCGGACACCATAGTGTATGTTGGAAAAAGTTACTTGTTTTTACCTCAATTATACGCTCCTTAAGTTTGGCTGTACTTCATAGAAACACCCTGTATATGTATATGTCTTAAGGAAACGGGGAGTCGTCGGAGTTAAAAAAACGTTGGGAGGCGCCAGCCAACATCCGTTGTTAATTCGGGCCCCAAAAGTGCCTTTGGGCAGAACAACCTTTTCATTTATCAGAAAATCTGATAGTTTGTATTTTCATATTACGTTACTTAATATTCTTTGAAAAATTGCTGGCGATGTTTTTAATCCAAATGGCAGACAAGTCCATTGAAAGTGTCCTTCTTGCGTGACAAACGCTGTTGTTTTTTTATCTTCTATTCGTAACGGAATCGACCAGAATGCTGAGTTTATGTCGAATGTTGAAAAAAATTTACAATTTATTGTTTTTACCATTAGGTCTCCTATTTGAGGAAAAGGTTGTCATTGAGGCACAACTAGTTTATTTAGGTCCCTGAAATCACAGCATAATCTTCATTTCTTGTTTTCTTCTTTATTGTGTGCTACGGTTACTGAAGCAGCAAATGGGCTGTATGATTCCACTATTACTTACGTTTTTCTCAAGTAGTTTTGCTACTTGTGTTTCTATTTTTTTTTATCTTTCATATTGCATTTATATGGTCTTTTGCTACAATATTTATCAATTAGTAGGTCAATATGCGCTTCATAACCTTTCACTGTACCTACGTCATATTTATCTTTGGCAAAAATTCTATTATATTTCTCTATTAGTTTATTCATTTCAGCTTTTTTCTGATAGTCTAAATGATTCACTGAAATCTTAAAATTTGATACGTCTATATGTCGAGTGAAGTTTATATAGCAGTCTTTTATTCTCTTCTGTGAATTTCTTTTCAAGCTTTCTTCTGTGATATCATTATTTGCTTTTTGTTTGATTTCTAAATTTTCATCTTGAATTAATTGAAATTTCTTTATTATATCTAATCCAATCAGAAAGTCATATTGAAAATTTTCTTTATCAATCACGAAAATATCAACAGCTTTTTCTATATCAAAAATTTTTACCTTCATGGTTATCATTCCATTAGTTATTTTCGCACCATTAATCGTCCATAAATTTGCACTTTGCTCGTTATCTATTTTTTTCTCTTTTCCGTCTTCCAATTTTAATAATCTTGAATTTATTAATGAAACATTTGAGCCTGAGTCATATATTTCGAATGTTTCTATTGTGTCATGTAATAATAATTTGACTTTGATTAATGGTGGAACTACAAGTTTTTTGGATCTGTATCACTTAATTTAGATTCTATTTCTGCACTATTTACAAACTTGATTGGATTTTTTTCTTTCTCATCATTCTCATTTCTTTTAAACCAGCATGAGGATTCAGGGTGATAACGATTATTCTTACCTCCTTTTTCACAGATTTTGCATGGATTTTTTTGGTTTTTTTTTCCAAATCGTCTTTGGAATTTTTGTTTGTATTCCTATTACCCATAGTTTTTCTCTTTGTTAGATATTCTAGACTTCTTAATTCATTGAAAAGATCTTTTGTTTCCTTCAATTTTTCTCTATCAATTTTCTCTATTATAAAGTCTGGGAGCCTTACTGCAATAAGGTCGATTAAGGTGCATTTATCAATTGATTTGTTCATTTCTAGTAAAATTCTTTCTTTTTTTAGGGCATAATCTAATAATGATCCGTTTATGTATCTGTATAGAATTGCATATTTTACCGGCGACCAACCTATATATGCATAAGTCTCGCAGAAATTATCTGTCCAAGTTTTTCATTCTGACTCCAATGAATGTTTTATAAGCATAGAACTATACCAGTCCAAACAAGAACCTTCTAAAAATAATCTAAAAATCTCGACTTTCTCTATATCTTTATGTATGCCTAAACGACTACATTAATTTTCAAAAATGTTCAGCCATTGAATTCCATTAGAGTTTTTACCTGTGAACTTTTCAATCACAAATTTTTCTGTTAATTTGTTTATTATTTTATTGGTTGCTATCGTTGTTTTTATATGTGGAAGAAGTTAGCGTAGACATTTTTGAAAAATAAAAAATTTTTTATTGTGCTGGGTTGTGCCCGATTTGTGCTGTCATGTGCCGTTCGTAGAATTTGATTATTTTGCATAGCAAAAAAGTTACGGGGTTTTGAAAATTTATCTCCCTTAATTTATTTATTATACAAAATAATCAAATTCTATGAACGGCACATAAGAGCACGAGTTGAGCTCAACTCAGCACAAACAAAATAAAAAAATAAATTAATTAATTAAGGAAGATAAAGTTTCAAAACCCCGTAACTTTTTTGCTATGCAAAATGATCAAATTCTACGAACGGCACATGACGGCACAAATCGGGCACAACCCAGCACAATAAAAATTTTTTTATTTTTCAAAAATGTCTACGCTAACTTCTTCCACATTGTTTTTATTAGAAAAAACTTCCAAAACTTTTATTAGTGCATCTCGTGCATTAGTGTATCCCGACAAACTGTAAGAGAGTAGTACTTGGCACTGCCACTAGGTGACGCAGTCCTCTTACTCGTAATAGTTAATCGTGGTTTAACTTAAGTCGGCGAGTCATTCACTTCGGCGGAGATTGCGATGTATCATCCGATCTCTTTTTGTGATAACTATGTATTTATTTTGAGTATTTTGCGCCATAATTCTTTTCAAGATTTTATACCTAATCATTATTACTAAATCTCTTGAACAAGGGTGACAAAAGTCCTTCTGTCTAGTATTTTTAATTTTGGACGTTAATTACATTGTTAAAATTACAAGATATTGGTAGCATTTACTTATGCTCTGCATGTGACAGTGTTTTGAAATATTCATATACTTTTATATTCATATTCTCTCGTTTCATTTCATGTAAGATGAATTTATTACGTTTTCTACATTGTGTTATTACATCATAATAATCCTGTGGTGAAGGTATAAATGCCCCGAGAGCAAAAATTTGTGATCAATTATGTCAATTTTATTTTCCAACGACTGGACAACCTTCAACCTCATCAATGCCATTTGTAAATTTTGATTTTGCCCAGTACACATGTCACTGTAGGCAATAACATAGCATTGGGTCGTTACATTATCTAAATGCCTCAAACAGCAAGAAGCTACTTCTTGCGATCCCCTGGAAGCAATAGTTTCGTCCCACACATACATATTAACTTTACTCTCGTGGAAATTGCGAAAACCCTCACCACCTACCTCTGGAAATTGGACTTACACCACTTTTATAATCAATGATTACGCAATTTCTTATACCGACCAATTTTACATCGAATAAAGCATGGACATTTTTAAGAAATTAAATACTGACTAGTTATGAATAAAAAGTTAACACTAAATTAAGCATAAATTACGTGGTATCTCATTTTTTTCAAAAAATGGACTTACACCACTTTCAAAATAAACGGTCCAAATAAATACATAAATTAAGTAAACAAAAACCAATAATAACAAACTCATTTTTAACATTTGTCTCAGTTCCCCACTGTGTCCACATCATTGTTTTCTCACGTCTTATTTTGTTTTCCATGCAACCGCTCGGCTGCATGTTTCAGACATATTTTTATGATGTTTTCTACCTCTAAAGATGTGCATCCGCAAGTTGATTTGATCACCAAAACAAATGCTTGAAATTGTGAGTTCTAATATATTATTGACAGTGTGAATTTTAATATAATATTGACAGTGTAATTTTGAATGTAACATTATTAGTGTTTCAAAAAATGGATTGGTACATTTAGTTGGATTAACTCGTATATTAATCCATCTAGCCATATTGAGTCGAATGCTTTTTCAAAATCAATTAAGCAGATGGAGAGGAAGAAAGGGTATAAATGTGTAGAGAGATGAATGAATGGTATAAGCGTATTAATTGTAAACCAAGTCCGATTCTGGGGCCTATGAGGCTAGAATTATAATAAATAAAAAAAAAATAAGCAGGCTCCGATCACCTGTTTGCTGTTAATGTCCCATTTAATATCGGATGTTGATTTTTTTATAGCGTGTATTGTGGAGTGGTGTTTTTTGAATCCAAATTGGGTTTCTGGGATTAGTTCATTTTTTTGGCATATGGTTTGTAGTCTTATATTGATAATTTTTTCATATAATTTACCTATGTTACTTAGTAGACTGATTGGTCTATAGCTAGTTAGGTCATTTGGTTCTTTATTAGGTTTTAATATTGGAATTACTTTAGCTAGTTTCCACTGTGCTGGGAAATAATAGTTATTCAATAAATTATTGAAAATTATTGTTAAGTATTTTATTACTTTTCTTGGACATTTTTTGATCAAGAAATTTGATATTTTGTCTAAACTATACGATTTTTTGTTATTTAATCTCTTTATTATATTTTCAACTTCATATACATTTGTTAAATACTTATTGTTTTTGTTTATGGGCTTTATTGCACTATTATTACTGTGAAATGTAGTATATGTATCTGTGTTTGTTATAACTTGTTCCTCTAGTAATTTGTTTTTATATAATGTATATTTAATTATGTTTTTTAAGGGTATATTTATTTTTGCATTTGTATTTTCATATATTTCTGACAATCTACACACTAGTATGGAGGCAATTTGTTGTTTATTGTCTATTATCAAATTATTTTGTTTATCCTGGATGAGCTCATTTGTGTGGATTTTGACTTTATTGGTATATTTAGTTTCATCTTGTGTTAGGATTATTCTTTTTATGGTGTGATTATAGTTTTTCCGAGTTAGACGGTTAATTCACTAAAACATATTAGTTGGATTTATTGGAGACATGGCAAGTAACCTATTTTTCCAATATTTGTTGATCTGTAATGTGTATTCCTTTTGGATTTCAGTGTTTAATTGTGATAATATATTTTTGTAATTTATGTATAGTAAGTCTGTTCTTAAATTAATTTGGTTTCTTTGTATTTTTAAGATTTGGGTTCGGATGTTACTCTTTTTTTTCTTAGTTTTTTTATTTTGTTATTATTATAAACGTCAATACAATCTTGTACTTTTTTGGGGTATATATTTGTGTGTAGCGTTATGGATTATCATATTAAGGTGGTCAATTTGTTTGTCCAATTCATCGTTAGGAATATTTTTATGATGATTTAAATTTGTTAATGTATTATTGATGTATTTTTGGAATTTGCTCCAATTTACTTTTTCATAATTTAAATTTGATAATGTCTGATAATTTCCTACTGTAATTGTTTTGTTTATTAAATTTGTCCAATTAATTATTAATTCAAAGCCATTGTGGTCACTATCATATTTTATGGTACGAGTTTTTTTTCCTTTATCAAGGTTTTGTACATTTAATCTGCAGTCTAATAGAGCGAAGTCTATGGTTGATTTACTCCTGGGGTAGGTATAATCTTTTGGGAAGATTAATTGCATTCTAGCATTTATTCCATAGTTGTTAGTCCAATTATATATGAAGTTTCCTCTTGTATTATTTTTTATGGTCCAACCAACTAAGCCACCGCGCTCCACTGCGATTATATGATCTTATTGCCCTTTTCCGCTACCGATCCACTGCATTCTTTTTGGGTAGAAGGGCCCCGATCCTACATTAGTAGTTCTGTGAGAAACACCTTCGCCACCTAACCCACAAAAATGAGACACCTACAAGAATATTGTTGTTATTATTATTAACCCTCATACGCTCCTCGGGTGGAAATAGATTAGCTGTATGGTGTGAGAGGAATAAGTAATCATTTAACATTTCTAAATGTAAGTTTATTTGCTTTTCCCGTTCTCGTACACCATTTAATTTTGATTACTCTCTTTGTCATTGTGTTCTCTTTGACACCGACCTTACGAAAAACCGTGGGGCTCTTATTGATTTGCAGCTAAATTTCGAACAGCACTATCAATATGTAAACAGTTCTGCTCTGCGTTCACTGGGTTTTTCGAAATGTTCTACAATTTAAAAATATATCTACTTATAAGCTTCTCTATTGCTCATTGGTGTTACCGCACCTAGAGTACGCCTCACAAATATGGTCCCCTTATGCATCTAAATATGTTAACCTTATTGAAAAAGTACAACACAAATTTTTACTTACAGTTGCATATCGCTTTAATATCCCGTTTGATCGTTTCTCTAATGACTATTCTTTGTTGATGAACAGATTAGGACTAAGGTCCCTTCAGAACCGTAGGATTCTTGCGGATCTTTCTTTCCTCTTTAAAATTATCAACGGTATTATCAATGACCCCATATTACTTGAATCAATTTCTTTTCATGTTCCAGCGAAACCGATACCGAGATAAGACCTATTTAGCATTCCTCTGCATCGTTCGAACCTATTGCATAGTGATCCTATTTAAATTAAATTAAATTAAATTAAATTAAATTAAATTAAATTAAATCCTATGTAAATTCAACAGGCGGCGGTTTAAATTTAAATTTTTTCGCATATTCACTAGAAACCTTTATACATAGAGCACGCAGGTTTATCGCTTCAAGACAATTTCTTTAAATATGATAGTTTCATTTCTCTTTGTCTACAAACTTAAATTATACATTGTGGCTCAATAATGGGTTTGCCCGTTGTTACGGTAGTAGTGTATTCTTGATTTTCTTTTGTACTTTCTGTATGGTTCTCGGAGAACCGCTGCTACTGACAGACAGTCACTAGTGACAGAGCCAGACCTCGAGAGACCTGGTTCTAACACACTTGACAATCCAGACACATCCATTACCTCCTCCAGTCGCTCAATTCTCACACTCACACCACGCTTACAAACAGTACCACTGACACCAGAGGCATTTGCATTAGATACCACACTCTCAACAGACGCATTCGTACATTCCTTCTCTCTCCTATCTTCGTCAACTCTCCCATCGCTCTTACTCCTCCTTCTCCCCTTCACCACACCACTTTCCCCCCCTCAGTTTTCCCCGGTTTATTATTATTAGGATAAGACTCCATTGTGAATCCCACGAGTGGGTCGGAAACACACGATCCAGGCAGAGCCGCCTTACCTGGATCGGCCTAAATACAATCAGGGTGCGACAGGTGCCGTGGAGGTGACCGCTCAAGACTGAATTTACCCCTCACCCATCCATCCCATCGGCGTGTATCATACCTTAGGATTGGGGGGTGATTCTTTTATAGAGGTTTTCTTCCTCGCGGTGCAGGCGGTGAAGCCAAGACACCCGGGCCCTCAGAGCGACAACGTACCAGTGCCACGCCCTGCACTGGTTATTGAAGCCACCTGAGGGCTTACGGTGTTACAAGACGGATGACGCTCATCCGCCCCCAGCTCGGGCACCTCGGGTTCGCCAACGCCCGTACTCTATTTCTGGAGAGATAAAGCCCCTGGGAGGTTTTAATTAGACAAATAGTATAACAAATGTCCTTTGCGACTACGCCCTGAAGGCATACGCCACACTTGTTATCTACTACCCAGTGAGGCACCACCAGCCGGGCAATGGAAAAACCCAGCATGCCGCATGCCGGAAAAGTGGTTTGGCTGAGGCCGGGGCTGGAGCCTCTGTCTCGTCCAACCCCACACACGGGGAACCACAAGGAGACCCACTCTCGGTGTCCTGCCTGGACACCATCCTGTCGAGCTGGACTGAGTGCGCTAGCGCTGGCTCCCGAACCGGATTTACCTATCTATATATCGCTCGAATGTACGGTTGTTCCCAAAAGTCTGGGCCGCATACTCGTCACCTGAGGCTCCGACTTCCCCAGGCTGAGTGATCCTGCGCAGCTATCAGAGTCCTGGTTTTATCTTACCTACCTGCTTATTTGTTCCTAAATAAATAGAATCTCACCAGTTCCTAGTGAACTGAGTGAGATTGACCCTTTAGCCAAAGGGTTTCCCGACAAAAATCGGCAAAGACGGAGAAAGCCTCGGGCGTAGAGACTAATTCCTTTGCCGCTCGGGGCCACCCAGCCCCGCCGATGGAGTTCCACAGAGCGAACCTCTGCGGTTCGTACAGGGAGCACTCCTCCAGGAGATGCTCGGCCATGTCGCCGGATTCGCACACACAGGTCCCGTCGTGAGCCCCAGAGACGCCAAGCGAGCTCTGAAGTCCCCGTGTCCGGTGAGAACCTGGGTGGTATAAAACCCGGGGCGTACCCAACACGCCCGAAGGTGCTCCTGCACGTCTGGAAAAAAGGCGTATGTGGCTCGGCCTCGTACAGAAGATTGCCACCTTGCCTGCCACATATTTACCGCCTCAACCTTGACGCTTGTGGAGGCGTTTTCTTGCCCAAGAGGCACAACCAAGTCCCCAATCCTGGCATCCATACCCCTTCTAATACTGTAAAGTGCTCTACGCTCAGTGAGCAGGTGGTCGATGGGCAACGCTCCTACAACAGTACAAAGAGCCTCACTCGATATAGTGCGATAGGCGGACGACACCGAGATAAGGGCCCGTCACTGCAGGGATCTAAGCTTCTGGATTTCTCCAGTCGCACAGAGGTCGCTCCAATCAGCGGCTGCATAAGCAACCGTGGCCGAGAAAGCGCCTCTGTAAATATCCGACAGAGCCCTAAACCTAATGCCCCATCGTGCCTTCGCCAGCTTACCTAAATTCGCGAAAAGCGACCCGACCTTGTCGCTTAAAAATTCGCAGTGCAATCTAACTCTGAGACATCTATCAAAGTGGATGCCAAGATATCTCACGCTATCTTTGAATTTAATAGTCACGTTCCTTAATTTTATTTTCGGCGGCCTATTTTCGAGGGTCGGTTTTTTCGTGGCTCTACGCTTGCGGTCCGGTCGAGCTCCTCCCCGTCTACTTATCGGGGACCTACTTATCCAGTCGCATCTGAGGAAGATGGCCTCAGTTTTGCGCTCTAAGATTTGGAGTTTGTCCGACCTACACCATGCTAGAATCTCGTCAACAACGCGTTGACCCTCGATCTCTAGCTCCCTACGCGAGTCACCGCATACTAGGACGAGGAGATCGTCCGCGTATGCGACGAATTTATCCCCTACTGAGGATTGAAGGGTCCTCAGCAGGTCGTCAAACATGAGGTTCCAGCACGCCGGGCCTCGCACCGAACCTTGTGGGCAGCCCTGTGTGGCGCGCTTAGATACCTCGCCAGAACCATGAGAGATTTGGACCCTCCGATCATCAAAGTAGCTCTGTAGCACTTTCATAACGTTCGTAGGGCAATCTCTCTCACGAAGATTATTTAAAACTAGGGGTCACCAAACGTTATCGAACGCCCCTGAGATGTCGAAGAGCAGGGCCAGGGGGGCCAAGCTCCTAACGTAGCTGCCGTGGCCACGTACATAGTTCTAACCCGCAATCGTACGGGGCGCTGCCGGCAACATTTGTGGCGCACATTTCCATGGCAACTTACTAAACGAGCTATTCACGGCAGATCTAAACCGCCATATTACTGTTTCGTGTATAACGGGCTACTTGCCGCTGCTTGCATTAAGTAGTGATATTTGCTAATATCTGTGATTTTCATTGCAATTTAAAAATACTATACTTAGTGTTATTTTTGTAGTATAGAGTAATACTTCCGCTTTCCTCTTCTGCTTTTTTAAAATTTAGAATTAGATAAATTATATTGTGAGCTATTCTGCATACGTATTGTGTATATAACAATTTATTTTGTCACGAAAGTATCACTTATTAAAAAGCCTACATAAATATACTACAAAAATGTGTATACAAGTGTCTGAAAATAAATAAAATATTTATACCAATTCTTGTTGTGAATAATTTTACTGTATAAATGTATATAAAATAATTAAAATAAAATAGAATTGCATGGGTTACATATACAGTGTACTACTACATCGAGAGCCTGTCACACGTATATACACACATGCAAATAGTTCTAACCTGCATTCCTACGTGGCGCTGCCGGCAACATTTTTGGCGCGCATTTCCATGGCAACTTACTAAACAGGCTAATAAGATCTAAACCGCCATCAACCGCCATATTACTGTACTGTGCATAAAGTATAACAAGTCGCTTGTTGCTGCTTGCATAAAATAGTAATATTTTCTGACATCTGCAATTTTTATTGCAATTATTAAACATACTTCGTGCTATTTTTCTTTTGTCTTCTGCTTTTCTTTTCTGCTTTTCTCTTCTTTCCTGCTTTTTTAAAATTTAGAATTTTTATTTTCCTGTTCTAAAGTCACATATCCGTACTTTTAATTTGCTTATTTATCAAGATTTGTGCTTATTGTTATATTTACAATTGTGCTTCTTGCTAACATATAGTTTTGCTTTTTGTTTTGTGCTTATTGTATTCATCGTTGTGCTTTTGGGTTTGTTTTAAACTTTTTCATTATGTATTTGAAAAAGTGTTCTGTAGTTGCATGCGACGGTGGTGGTGGTAAACGCTTTCACTTTCGCAATCCTGTAGGAAAACAAGAGGAACGCATGCAGCGATGGCTGTCTGCCACGGGAAACAGAAGTTTACTGCAGCTTACGAAGCAACAGATTTGGGAAAAGGTCATCTACTCAAAACATTTTGAGCAGAGATTCTTCCTTTCCCAAAAGCTATCCAAAACAGCAGTTCCAACGTTACATTTGCCAGGTATGTCTATAACATTAATTTTTGTAAAAAAATATAAGGTTCAACAAGTAACTGTGATTTACATTTGTTTCACAGAACCAATTGATGTCTCCAGGCACAAGTTTCCCCTCAACCCCGTACCCCGGAGAAGGACATTATCAGAAGCATTGGACAGTCTTAATTTAAGCCGTAATTAAAACAGAGTAAAAATGGAAAATTATAAAGTATTTCTTTTATTTATAAATGTATATTATCCACCTGTTCCCAGATGATGAACCGCTCCCAACCTCCACAGCGAATGATGCAACCTACACCCAACATGACCTGATAGAATCCACATCCCGATTACCGATGGCTCCAAGTAAATAACATTCCTATTACCTTATCCATTTCTCATCGATTCACTTCCTATCACTATAATAACACTCTTCCTTTCCTTCCTCGTACAAATTTTAAAAAGAAGATGCAGGGACTTTAATGTTTGAAATATTTCATATGATACAAGTTTATTTTTGTATCTAAAACATGACACTGATGAGTTCACGATGTTAATTATTTTTTTTTAAACAAAGGTGCATGCTGCACAAATGTTTATACTGCAAAAACATTAAATACATATTTTTTAATTCATTGTGGACATTCTTGCCTAATAGCTATTGATAAAACAATTGGGATCAAAGCCCTTTATATATTTGTTGACATTAAGATTAATATAGTACATTGCATAAAATGTATACAAGCAACACCGGCGGTAACTACAAGATTAGCCCTGGGTAGCACTACACAGTTTGCTGGGACATCACAACGAATTATAATTAGAACAGAATAAAAATGGACAATTATAAACTATTTTCTTTATTTATAAAAATGTATATTATCCACCTATTCCTAGATGATGAACCGCTCCCAACCTTCACAGCGAATGGTGCAACCTGCAACCAACATGACCTGCTAGAATTCACATCCCGATTGCCGAAGGCTAAAAGTAAATAACATTCCTATTACCTCATCCATTTTTAATCCGATTCACTTCCTATTACTATCATAATATCACTTTTCCTTTCCTTCCTTGTAGAATTTATTAAAAGAAGATGCATGGAATTTAGGAAATCTTTGGCCAAGGACAAGGAATTGCGCGCGGTTATTTATAAGGTAAAAAAAGCAATTCGTCATTCTAAGCAGCAGAATGACAAATTGCGAAATAGATTAAAAAAGGCTGAACAATTGATGCATAATGTGCCATTCAGTTTACTAGAAAATTTACCCAAAGTGACACAAGACTTCTTTGTGTCACAATTGACAAATAATTTCAGGCACAAATTTTCAAGAAAATATAGTTTACACGACAAAGTTTGTACTTTGATATTGTTGAAGAGAAGTCCTTCAACATATCGTTTCTTAGCAAAAATATTTTATTTACCTTCAGTAGAAACGTTACGAAAATTGTCTGGACAAATTCATGTGTCCCCAGGCATCGTGGATGCAGTGTTTAAAAATTTAGAGCGCGTTATTAATAATACAGGGAATCATGAAATGAAATATTGCGTTTTACTTTTTGATGAAATGTCTGTTCAGCCTCATTTAGTCTATTCGCAAAGTAAAAAATTAGTAACGGGTTTTGTGGACAATGGTTTTAAACGAACCTCTGAAATTGCAGATCACGTGTGTGTATAGATGCTGAAAGGGATTTACGGAAAAAAACCCTGGAAACAACCAGTGGCGTTTTCTTTCTGTAAATCAACTTGTAGTTGGGAACAAATTGTACAAACGTATCCGGAAATTGTACGCAGAGCGCATACTGCTGGTCTGGTAATTGTAGCCTCTGTTTGTGACCAAGCTACAAGTAATGTTAAAGCCATTAAACAATTAATTTTTTATGGGAAACGCAATTTATTTCATCAAAATATAGAAGCACGCGATGATGTTATTCGTATTGACGGAAGAGTTATTGTTCCTTTATATGATCCACCTCATCTTTTGAAGTGTATGAGAAATAATTTATTAACAAAGGATTTGTCCATACAGCCTAAAAGATCAGGTGAGAAGGACAGCGAAATCGTCACATATAGAGACTGCATTCTACATCGATTGCAGTAATGCCCCTTTGCGTACATTACCTAAATTATGCGAGACATATGTTATTCCGGCTAAAATAAAAAAAATCAAAGTTGCGTGTTGCACACAAGTGTTCAGTAGATCTGTAGCTTCAATAATGTCTTTAATGAGCCGGAATACCTGTAAAAGTGTGTGTGGTCGGTTTTGTATGCCTCAGGAAGGAGAAGATACTGCAAAAGCCGTATCTTTCTTCAATGATGTTTTCGATAGTGTAAATGGCAGCTTTGCACCTATCGACAATGTAAATGAATGTTTAAGAGGCGCCACAAGAACCGTTACTAATTCGAGTGCCCAAGAAAACTTCTGGAATGAAGCAATTTCAGTTTTTCAAAGTATGCATTTTATTAAGCGCAAGCAATCTGATAAAACTCATCCAGAAGTTTTAAAAAATTGGGTATTAACGTTAAGAGGATTTAAATTGTTAAGAAATATTTTAAAGGATCATGGATTTCGTCAATTTTCTACACGTAGTTTTAATCAAGATCCTTTAGAAAATTTCTTTGGTCAAATTCGACAGCACGGAATGAGAAATGTAAATCCCACGTGTGCTGCTTTCGTGGGATATTTTAAAAGTTTACTATTACATACATCAACATCTCATTCCGTATCGAGTAACTGCGTATTTGACAAATCTAGTAGATTATTGATTGATGCAAAAAATTTGATTACTGGTGAATTGCTGCCTTGTAATACATCTTGGGAGTTGCCTACATTCCCTGAAAACTTTTCTTGCCGCCGGGAGGTAACCCACGAGACGCGCATACGTAAAGTCTTTTATTAAAAAATTAATTGTTCCAAAATTTATAAAATGCAAAATTTGTTTTAAGCATACACAATCTTCGGATTTTTTAAACAAAATAATAGATTTATCTGTAATAATAAATTATTTTTTATCGTTCATTCTACATGAACGCGAATTTATTCCAAAAATTGTATGTTATTTGAAGGAGAATTTTGGTTTTAACTTCGAAATTTGCGAGTCACATAATATGAGTGATTTCATATTATGTCAATTTTTGCACAACGTTACCCATAATTATATTAAGTTTTTAAACTTAATTATAACGGGAAAGTTGGCACCTCCTAGATGTAAAGATTCGCTAGTTAATAATATATTTGTAAAGAAGTTTGTACTGTAAAGTGATTTCTGTATATATTATGTACATTATTGTATATTTTTAAAATTGTATTGTATGATTAATAACATATATTCATGCGTATTCGTGACAAATGGATTAAGTATGTTGTGTTTTTTATATTTTTGTATGGATTTTTGTATGGATTTGTATATATTACGTACATTGTTGCATGTTTTTAAAATTGTATTGTATGATTAATATTGTATATTCGTGCGCATTCGTGACAAATGGATTATGTTGTGTTTTTTATATTTTTGTATGGATTTTGTATGGATTTTTGTATGGATTTGTATATATTACGTACATTATTGCATGTTTTTAAAATTATATTGTATTTTTAATATTGTATATTCATGCGTATTCGTGACAAATGGATTATGTTGTGTTTTCTATATTTTTGTATGAATTTCATTGTAACAAATTTTCGTATATATTGTATGCCTTTTGCAGACGGAGACTAATTATATTGTGAGCTTTGCTGCATGGATATTGAGTTTATAACAGTGTATTTTGTCACGAATTATTAAATTATTAAAAAGCCTACATAAATTTAGTAGAATAATACAAGTGTCAAAAAATAAATAAGATTTATATCAATAATTTTTGTGAATGTTTTTATTGTGTAAATTTACATATATAAAATAACTAAAATAAAATATAACTGGCAATGGGCTATGGGATTACACATACAGTGAACCACTACATCGAGAGCCTGTCACACGTATATACACACATGCAAATAGTTCGAACCTGCAATCCTACGTGGCGCTGTAAGCAGTCCACGTTTTGAGGTGAGAGCTTGGCTACCCTGGCCCCCCTGAATAGAGCTTTCTTTCGCTGCTCCGAAAAGTGTTGTCATATACGGTAGTAAAAGGTGCTAAAAATATCTTGGAAAGTATTTCCCTGATTCTTTAGTGCAGTAAATAGATGCTGAGGCAATTTATTTAATGTGAAAAGACAATAAAAACGATTAAATAATATAATAATATATATTTATATTATTAAAATAAAATAAAAAACAATGAATTAATGATAATAGTAAACTTTAATTGTCGTTTCTTTGTTTCCAGGTAAGTTTGTAAATAGTGTAAATAATCGTTGTTGAATAATAAATAAGGAAAATTTCTCCTCTTTGTTTCCAGAGAAACACATTTCGTTTAGTTTATCACCCTGCATAATAATTGTCTTATAAAACGACAATTCTTGTTTATAATGGCTAAAAAACTGCAATTCGCATTTAAATATGTGGCATCACCATGCGACAGGAAAACAAGTGTAATTGCCACAACCTCAATTACAACAGAGGACGATAAGAAGTATATATTACCAGAAGCTGAAAAGTTTGTAAGTAATGTATGCTGTATCTTACAGGTATAAAGAAGGTTCACTGATGGAATATGCTATGAAGAAAGAAAAACTATTGCTAGATATGGACAATGATATTGGTAGCGGTAATATTTACGGTATATTAATATATTTACGGTAATATTAATAATTTAAATATTACCCTATTACCGTATAAGAAAAGCCTTTTAAATTGGTTTAATGAAGTCAGGACATACATCACTGAGAGTGGAAACGGGGATATTTTAGAGGATCCCTGCAGAATTTTTAATACTGATGAAACCAGCTTTTTTTAAATCCGCAGGGCGGTAAGGTTTTGGCGAAAAAGGGGGACAGAACAATATATCAGCAAGTTAATGCTGATGAAAAGGAATCCCTGACCGTCCTAGTCACAGGCAGTGCTACAGGTGCTTTACCCCTACCAACAGTTTTATTTAAGTATAAAAGAATTCCGCGGGAAATTGCCGAAAACTTCCCTGAAGAATACGGCTTGGGTAAAACTGATTCAGGGTAAATGACCTGCGAGGCGTTTTTCGAGTTTGTGGCGGATATTTTTCACCCGTGGTAAAAAAAGAAAATGTTCGTTTGCCTGCCATACTTTTTGTTGATGGGCACGCGTCTCATTTATGCTTACAAGTAAGCCAGTTCTGTGAACGAAATGGGATAATCCTCATTGCCCTTTATCCTAATGCTACCCATCTTCTTCACCCGATGGATGTTCCGATTTTTAGAGCTCTAAAACAGCCATGGAAGAAGAAGGTTCAAACTTGGAGATTGTCAAATCTGGAGAACACTATATTAAAGAAAAAAATATTTCCCAAAACTTTTAAAAGAAGTGGTTGATGATGTTGTAAGTCCAAGTATTCTACAAAATGGGTTAGAGTTAGAGTATGGCCTTTGTCCTTGGAACCCGGAAGCTATAAAATTTCCCTTTGAACCTAACGATAACCCATCCGTCGCTAACGCTAGAGAACAAAAAATTTTGTTACAACAAGGGCTTTTCTTTCTTAATAAAATAATTGACGAGAAGAAACTCAATATATTTAAGAACGGCAGTCCAAATAATGAGTTAGAAGAAAGTGATATGTCGCTATTTCAACTGTGGCCGAACACGAAACAACAACTTGACAGTATGTCTCTTTCCCCTAATCTACCTGTCAATCAGAGTTTTGAGGATACGGATAATATGCAAACTAAAACGTCCACCCCTGTTGCAATCGATGAGTCTGCTCCTGATTCTTGTAAAGCTGGACCTTCCTCGGCCTCTGCAGAAATTCCCAGCCCGTTTAAGATGCACTTGTTGTATGAAGAAAACAGCTTAGAGCCAAAAAAAACGAAGCGCCAAGGAAAAAATGCCCGCTATTGTCTCAGGAGGTCTGTGCCAGGAGTATTTCAAAAGAAGGATAGCCAAAAAACAAGAATTAGAAAGAAGGAAATTGGAACGTGCTGCCGAAAGAAGACTGTTAAACTTAAGGATGGTGGATCTTTATAAAAAGAATGACGGCTTCACTTACTATAATTTCTCTTATATTAGAAACAATGGAATTTTCAATAGTTGCGAAATACACACTCAAATTTCTCTATCAGTACGGCTTGAAAGATCTTGTAGACGTCGCATCGAGTGTGAATTTATATATATATGTCGGGGAATGCCGAAGAGGAACTCCGTCCAGGGGGATGGAACTCTCATTATGAATGGGATCAGGTTCGGACATGGTAGCAGCAGACTGAAAAAAAAGCAACTCTTCTTTAATGCCTTAAGGTAAATACAAGGAACGGCGGCAATGTGTAGTGTGCAGGGATGTATGCTCGACGATAGTCGCAAGTAGAATGTTCCGGCCTCTAGCTTGCCCACTTTTATTAATACTCCCCTCCACCGGCCCAAATCTGAGGTTATCTTCACGTTAAGTTCAAATGTGAACTGCCATATTTAAATTAAATTAAAAACACCCACTGCATACTCCGACATATATATACAGGGTGTTTCTGTCATGCTGGTCCAAACTCAAGGAGCGCATAGATGACGTAAAAATAAGCAACTTTTAATAATATACCTGTGCTGTCTGATGATTATTGGCGAAGGTATAACAGTTTGAATATCCGCCTACAGGTATACAATATGTAGACAACGTGACCCATATTCGGCTGCCGACAGCTGTCCGATGCGGTCAACGGCACGGCGATTGTCATCGGCTCAGTGTCGTGCATAGGATACAGCTGACTAAACCTTTTTCGTCTTTATTTTTCGAGCCGAGGAAGTGTTCAAATTTTCCGAACTACTTTAAATCACCGAACTATTGGGGAAAAAATTACCTATTAAAAAAGTCCAAACGACTAAAATATTCGAGCACTCATAAAATTTCGAGTTACTGTACGACGACGTTTCCTGCATATCTTTCTTTCTTTCACTTGACAAATGGAAAGTAATTATTTCGTGGAAGATTATTGCTAATAATGCTGAACTAAAAACATCCACACTACTAATTCGAATATTTACATGTAAGAAATATCGGCGACATTCGAGATGGATGTAGACCCGAATGCAAAAAGGCGGATTAGGCGACGCTCGCCTTATCGCTTTCTCAAAAGAAAAGGATGGATGCAACGGGGAGATTATAAGAACTCTCCCGAAAAAGGAAAAGCGTTATTGTTCGTACGTATGCTGTACACACAGACGTGCTTATCGAAAGAATAAAGTACTCTGTTCCTGGTTATTCAGGTATTTCATTTTACGCACCTACAATTTCTAATCTTTTCCGCTATTTCCCGCCCATTTCCTTACATACGTATTGAATACTTATTTACAAGTAACTCGAAAACGTACGAGAGCTTGAATAGTCGAATTATTTAGACTTTTTTGTGACTTACTTTTTTCAATCCAAACAATCGAACTAAATTTTACACAATTTATAAATTTCGATTACGCACACATCCCCAGACACCCACTGCACTGAACATAATGCACAACGACTTGGTAATATGCAGTGCCAGTGGTTTAGTTGCACCTACAACGATCTTGTTCAAGTACATACGCACACCGCAAGAAATTGTTAATAATTTTCCGAAAGAATGGGGTTTAGGCAAAAGCGATTCGGGGTGGATGACCTGCGAAGCATTTTTCGAGTTTATTGCTAATATTTTTCATCCATGGCTACTAAAAATCAAAGTTACATTTCCTATAATTCTTTTTATTGATGGGCATGTTTCGCACTTAAGTTTGCAAGCAAGTCAATTCTGCGAAAAGAACGGTATTATTTTGGTAGCCCTCTTTTTTTTTTTTTTTTTTTTTTACGTCGAGAAAATCTTCTAAAAGATACCACCAACCCCCGGGGAGGGATTGGTGGATATGTGAGATTCTTACTCACTAAAAACTCGACGGTTGGCCTTCCTCAATGCGTTAGGGGACTGCCCGGGAACTATTTAATATTACATCCAGGCAGCCCCCTGCATTATAAAACCTAACCCGGAGGGAGGGGCATTCAAGGCAAAGGTTGCCAGTGAATAGCCCCCCCCTCAGCCCATGATTGGGCTCCTTCCCTGGTGAGGAGGGGCCAACGCCTCCTCACCTGCTCCCAAATAGGGAGCGGAGCTGGGGCCACGTCCCCGCGTGGTACTCCCCAGCCCCCGGGCCGATGGTCTGGCCCAAAATCGCACCAAATGGTGCCCAAAAAGACGCTAATGCGTCAACTCCATTTTCTCCGCTCTAGGCGGAGCCTTGGGCTTTGAAGAAGTCGCCGCCTTTTTTGACGGCGGCTTCTTCGCCACCTCTTCCCCTCCCGTCTTCCCCCGTTTGGGGGGGGGGGGGGGTGCATATGGGACCCCCCAAACGGTGGTTGGCTGGCCTCCCAAGGTCTGCGCAAAGTGCGCAGTTTACTTGGGAGGCGCAGTCCCGGGCTTTGTGCCCCGCCACACCACACCTGTAACAGCGGTCCCGTCTATCGGGGCCGCTCTTGCAATTGGCCACCACGTGCCCCTTTTCGAGGCACCTGAAACACTGGAGGGGCCTTGCCTCCAGCATCTCCACCTTCGCCCTTGTCCAGCCAATGGACAAAGGCCCCGACTTCACGACCTTGACGGCCGCATTAAGGGGGCACCTGACCCACAGGGTCCCGAGACCCCTGGGTGTCGCCCTGATTACACCCGCGGTGACAGCGGTGGGGTCACAGCCCCCCACTCGTGCCACCGCGGATGACGTCTCCTCCGCCGTGACGGAGGGATCCAACCCGCGGATCCTGAGCTCGCCCATTTTTATAGGGCGGGCCACTTTGATCCCCTCCATATCTTTGAGGGCGTCCCTCATTTTATAGGCGAGGGCATCTGCCTTCATCGCCCTCTCCTCGCCGGGGATCTCTATTAAAAGGGCCCCGGTATAAGCCCGTTTGATCCGCAGGCTGTCGACACCAACAGTCTGCAGGTCAATCGAGGACCTTACCATGCGGACTGCGTCCGCGTATTTGCCCTCCGGGCAAGTGAGGGCAATTGCTGCCGTCTTTGGCTGCCTTTTGACGGCAGCTTTCACCGGCTTGGTCGCTGGTGCTGCCTTCTTAGCTGCCGGCCGAGGCACATTGGCCTCGGTGGCAGCCACCTTCTGCGCCCTCTTGGCCTTCCTGCTAACCACCTGCGTCCACGATTGAGTGGGGGCAGGTGGCGCAGGAGCAGAGGGCATCGCCCTTAAAAGGGCGGATTTCTGGGCCTTAGACCCCGAAGACGCCCTTAGAAGGGCGGGTTCCCGGCCCAAAGGCCCCGAAGACGCCCCTAGAGGGGCGGGTTTTGAGCCCGAAGGCCCCGAAGACGCCCTTAGAAGGGCGGGTTTTGGGGCCAGAGGCCCTGCAGGCGCCCTGAAAAGGGCGGACTCCCGGGCCTGAGGCCCACTTTGGGAAGCGATGCTTCCCCCCTTCTTCTTCTTCTTTCTCTCCTGCCGTTCCACAAACGGAACAGGAGAGAAAGAACGCTCCCTACTTCTCCTTCTAACAGGGGAGCGCCACGTCCTCGCCGTCGGCGATGGGGACCGCGGCGGCGGAGGATGTGACATCCTTCGCGGTGGCGATGGTGTTGCCACACGTGGAGGAGGGGCACGCCTCTCCTCCCGCCTCCTCTTCACCTCCTCTAGGAGGAGCTGGTTTTCCTCGCGGAGGGAAGTCACTTCCCTCCGAAGAGCCTCCAAACTCGGCTCGTGCCCAGTCTGCTGCACACGACCTGCGAGGGTGGTGGTCCCTGCTCTAAGGAAAATGACGGCCTCGTTCAGTTTTCTCACGAGGTCGCCCTTCAAATTGTTGGAGCACGCAGCCACCTTTTTAATGGTGGCCACGTGCACCAACATCTCGACCGACAGGTCAGCAGTAGGCGCCACCGAGACCGTCTCGGCAACGAGTACCTCCGCCTGCCGCTGTTTCGCCGAGGGTTGAGGGGGCCGGACAGAAGAATCCAAGATCCTTCTAATTGTCTCCTCCTCCCTTTCCTTCTTCGCACGGGCCTTCTGCTCCAACTTGCGAGCAAGGAGGCCAACGCCCAGACCCGTTGTCGATGGTCTGCCCCTCTTCCTTTTGGCGGGAAGGAGGCCGGAGACGGACACGGAAACATCCGAGTCATCGTCCCCGACCGCCATCTCCGCCGCGCTACGATCCACGGAGCTGACAGAGGCCAAGGAGGACGCCCGGGACAGGGAACTGGGCCCTGATCCGGACGGCCCCGCAATGGCATCCACGAGCCCCAATGTTTGGGCTCGTTGGAGCGCCCGAGACCGCAAAAACGGCCTCTCGAGACGCTCCACACGCACCACCGCCGGTTTAGGGCACAACGAGTCCCTTGTGATGAGAAGATCATCACCTTCCGCTTCGCCAGAGGTCAAATCATTAACCATAGCCATGCCAGTGTCTGCTGCCAATGTGTCCATCACAGTTTTATTTGAAAAATTGGAATCCATTTTCGTCCCACGAGTTGGTCGGAAATATACGACCCAGGCAGAGCCGCCTTACCTGGGAAGGCCTAAATACTCTGGGGTGCGGCAGGTGCCCCAGAGGTGATCGCTAAAGACTGGATAACCCTCCAGCCATTCATCCCATCGGCGCGCATCATACCTTGAGATTGGGGTAATTTTTTATAGAGGTTATCTTCCTCGTGATCCGGGCGGTGAAGCCAAGATCCCCGGGCCCCCAGAACGACAACGTACCAGTGCCACGCCCTGCACTGGTTGTTGAAGCCGCCTGAGAGCTTACGGTATTAGGAGACGGATAGCGCTCATCCGCCCCCGGCTCAGGTACCCCGGGTTCGCTAGACCCGTACTGATAGAGCAAGTCTATCAGCCCCTGGGGTTTGGACTCTCTTAGTTCGCCGTCCCCCCGAAGGGTTTCGGCTTAAGCCTCCGCACCACGACAAGGTGGAGTCCACGCGGAGGTTGGTAGCCCTCTACCCCAACGCTACCCACCTATTACAACCCCTGGATGTTGCTGTTTTCAAGGCTGTCAAAGAAGCTTGGAAAAAAAAGGTTCACGAGTGGAGACTCCAGAATGTTGATCATCTGTTAAGATACCAATAAAACAAAATGAAATTGAGATTAGTAAGGAAACACAATTGTCGCGGATAAATTACGTACAACAAGGTCTTCAATTTTTAAACGAAAATATCGAATGTGAAAAGCTTAATACTTTTCGATGTTCGTCTGAACAATGGTCTGGGAATCCACATGACACTTCCTTATTTATATTATGGAAAAAACTCAAATCGAGTTGGGAAAATTGTCTGCAGCTGAGAAATCTGTAAATAAAGAAATAGCAGTATTATCTGTTGATATAAACGCTGAAAATGAACACTCTTTGAATGCAGATGTTATTCCACCTCAGCTATTTTTAGAGGAAGATCATCCAAGTGAGAAATGTCAAAATAATAATGCTATTCCAAATTATGTCAGTCTTTCACCTGAATTGCATCCAAACAATACAAATAATTCAGATAATGTTCCCTCTACTAGTAATTTACATACAATCCCGAGCCTTTTTGAAAAACACTTGTATTATTCAGGTATTAGAAATAAAAACACAGAGAAGAAGAAGAATGCACTTTCTATTACCACCAATGAAGCCAGCGATACTTGCAGAGTCGTTTGGTATAAAACTGCAACCAAAACACGTAAATAATCGTGAATAATCGGACATGAAAACAGAGCGAAAAATTTAAACGTCTTAACCCGTGCGCTACTTCCATGAACTGCCATCAACTCCCATGAACCATGAATTAAAGTACCTTTTATCAAAAGAGCCAGTGCTTCGTATTTACGATCCTCCGGCGATAACGGAACTGCATACGGATGGAAGTATAGACGGGTAAGGTGCTGTATTATTACAAAGATTCGACAATGAAAAGTATTATCACCCAGTTTATTATATGAGTCGCAAAACGTTAGAAGTCGAACGAAGGTATCATTCATATGAATTAGAGATTTTAGCGATAATTAAATCCAAAAGTTTAGAGTTTATTTGCTAGGCGTTAGATTTAAACTAGTTACAGATTGTCAAGCATTTCAAAAGACACTTAAAAAAAAGACTTATCACTGAAAGTTGCAAGATGGGCTCTGTCGTTAGAAGAGTTTGATTTTTACGTGAAGCACCGAGAGGGAGTAAAGTTAAAGCACGCAGATGCATTTACAAGGGGAAGGCATGATGTTAAAATAAAGCAATCCAAATTCAAATGTTCGCGCAATAACAGAGGGCAGTATAGTTAATAAGCGACCCATGTATGTATGTGTTTTTATATAGTTAGAACACTTCCGTATAATTTGGTTTGACTGGTTCATATGTAAAAAGAGAGAAAGTTTTTTTTGGTATTGTAATTTATACTCTGTTTGCAAAAGTGCATTACAGCTTGATAGTGATTTTGTTCAACACTTTAAACATAGAGGTTTATGTATAATAAATAATGATTAAGTAACCATTGAAAAGGGTGAAAGTTATTTTTCTTCACCACGTGTTTCCAACACATGACATGGGAAATTAAGTTCGAGATAAGATTTGGTATATTAGTAGTATACATTGAGAATGTTTATGTATAAAAATAATAACGCACGCTAGCCAATCAATTCCGAGAAAAAAATCTAATTCGTTTACATTGCAGAAGATTTCTCTATAATTAGAAAGTTTGGAAGCGTACCAAGCATATTGGATCATTTCTCTAAAAATTGGCCATGACAATTGAGGGTGAACTATCGATTGTATTTTAATAGAATCTTCACGAGAATTTATTTCTCGATTTTGTTCGATCAAAAAAGCACAATTCTGCATACGCTTGATTAGATTCTTTACCTGTCTATAAAAATAGACGTACGGTTGAATTAACGGAGTATATTTTGCAGGAATAACTTTTACGGTACAAGTTGGCAATTGACCGTCATTCCGAAAGATTTCGTCATATAGTTCAGGCTTCGTTGGGCCTCCCCAAGAGTCAATTATTAGAAGAAACTGTTCCTTCCCCACGTATGATGTTAAGCAATCTTTAAGGAATTAAAGATTTGAGGCTTTCGCGACCGTTGTCATGATTATTCACTGTGGCTTCCGAGTTAGAGCCGCGTCTTGGGATATTAGAATTATTATTATTATTATTATTATTACTATTTATTTACGGTAAGCACCTTTACAATATAAAATAATAGTTTAAAGAATCAAGAAAAGTACAGTAACGGAAAAATTACACACAGATGAAAGTAACGATAATGTTCAATGTACAATAAAAGTAGGTAAATAATTGACAATATGGTAGAACCAAATAATTAATCAAATGAAGTGATAAAGTAAAATTAAATAAAATGATATAATATCAACTAACAAATTGAATAAGTAGATACAGTTAGTAAATTTAGAAGTTAGTAAGTATAGTAAGTTTAGATATAAAAGCTTCACGTTTCAGGTGAAAATAATCAAGTTCTGACACATACGTATTGCATTCGTTGCTTAATCTCGTGATTAACGATTGGCGACCGTATGAGGATTTGTATCGAGGTATATAAAATGGATGGTTAGTCCTTAGAGATCTAGGAGGTATTGAGAGATTTACTAGTGCTAATAAGTCCGAACAATCAATACTATTGTTTAGTAAATTGTACATGAACGTTATGTCAGATCTTAACCTCCTACATTCTAGGGAACTCATATTTAAAATTGATAAGAAGTGGTCGTAATCATGTACGTCATAAGGGATAGGGGTCCCCCGTTTGAACATCATATATCGAACGAATTTATGCTGAATTCGCTCGATTTTCGCTTTAGCGGCCTTTGTACTGGGTGTCCAGATCACAGACGCATACATGACAATTGGCAATAATAACATGTTATACAGGTACCTAATCGTTTCTGGATTCTTGAAGTCAACCGTATGACGCTTCAAGAATCCAAGGGTCTGTAGGGCTCTGGAAGTAATTAGATCTATGTGTACATTAAAAGATAGGTTGTAATTGAAAATTACACCTAGATCCTTAACGGATGTTAGTGGGCTCAGAACATGACCCTTAACATTATAATGAAAGTTGATAAACTGATGAGATTTATGGAAATGTACAACTGAGCATTTGTTAAGGTTTAACGTTAAAAAGTTCTGGCTACACCACGAGACAAGCCTATCAAGGTCCTCTTGAATTAAAAGTGTGTCATAGGATGATAAAACGGTCCTAAAAAATTTGAGGTCGTCCGCGTACAATAAAATCTTCGTGTGTGAAAAGCAACTGACTATGTCGTTAATATATAATATGAATAGAAGTGGACCTAGATGTGAGCCCTGTGGTACGCCAGACGTTACATGAACGACTTTCGATATGTAGCTTTTGTATTTAACAAATTGTGCCCTTCCAGTTAAATAATCTACGAGCCAGGATACAAAATAAAAGGGGACGCCAAATGACCTTAATTTTGCAATTAAAAGATTGTGGTTGACTTTATCAAAGGCCTTGGAGAAGTCTGTGTAAATGGCATCAACCTGACAGCCGTTATCCATGGACGATACTAGAAATTCATTGTAGACCGCAAGATTTGTTACAGTGGATCTATTGTAACGGAACCCATGTTGCTCAGGGATTAGGATCGAGTCGAAGGCACGGCATAACTTACTTATGACAATTTTTTCAAAAAATTTTGGTATGATACTAATTAGCGAAATGGGCCGATAATTCGTGATATTGCATTTGTCGCCACCTTTAAAAATCGGAGTAATATAACTTGCCTTCCAAGATTTAGGAAAAATGCCAGTTCGTAATGATAAATTAAAGATGAGGCAAAGGGGTTTCGCTAATGCACACGAAATGATAAACACCGCGGGGAGGCCATCAGGACCCGGGCCTTTATTTCTATTAATGGCTAAGATGCCATTGAGTACTTCAGCCAAGGAGATCTCTAGGGAAGGAAAATCCAATAACCTATTCATATTCATATTCCCCGGAGAGTTATCGTCATAAGACAACGATTCATTACTCGAGTCATCAGAGGGAGCCGAATAAACCGAGGCAAAATAGGTTGCAAATAAGTCAACAATGTCTTGACCATTAGACGCACACTCATTATTCAGGAATAATGTACAAGGAAGGCCGGACATTTTTCTGTTACGATTAATGAATTTCCAGAAGGACCTAACATTATTAGAGGATAATTGCTCTACTCTAGACACATATTTTAGATAATCGTTTCTGGAAAGTGACTTGCATCTAGATCTTAAGTCGGCAAATCTATAATAATCACACAGGGAGTGAGACCTTTTAAATTTTTTGTGCGCAATTTTCTTCTGCCTAATAAGGCTGCGGAGTACAGGGCTGGTCCAAGATGGAAAAGAGGAACGTCGTACTGCCTTAGACGGCACGAATTGTGCAATTAAATTGTATAGAATATCGTAAAATTCATCAACAAATTCGTTCGGCCCTACCGTGGCAATCAGGGAGTCCCAGTTGATGGAGGACAGAAAATAACAGATGGAATTGTAATCAGCGTTATCAAAGTCCAGTATGTATTCAGTTTTATTCTCACAAGGTAAGGTGACAGGAAGAAACATATTACATAAAAGAGCGGGGTGGGAGATATCCACAGAAACAAGAGGGTCTTCTGACTCATCGATACTAATGGATAGGGCGTTCGTCCACATAAGGTCTAAGGAGTAGTTGTTGTGATTTAAAATACGATTGACTTGGTTAAGATTTAAAAAACTAAATTTGTCAGAAATTAAAATACCGGCATTTCTGATAGCGATTGGTGTATCGGCTGTAAAGATAGGATAAGTTATGCCATTACAAGACTTCCACAAGGTCCTCGGAAGGTTGTAATCACCTGCAACGATAAAGAGTGCATCAGGGTGTCGATCATGCAAAAGTTCCACCTGAAGGCAGTGATTCGTATAAATATCTATAGGGGAGGAAGGCGGTATATAGCAAGAACCAAAAATTACAGTTAAATCATTCAATAGAACTCGAACAAACAGGTGTTCCACTGTGAATATACTCAGTGAGCAAGGGAAGGCGGCGAGTCTACTATTAATTGCTATTAGAACACCTCCCCCCCTATTAAATATGCTCGTTAGAGGGTTACGATCAGCCCGGAATATATTATATCCGCAAAGCGCAGCCTCCAATTCCGCACACGAAATATTGTTATCAAGCCATGTTTCAGTAAGGACGATGACGTCATAATTGACCGAAGAATTTATTAATGACCTGTGGAGCAGGTCCAATTTAGTTCGGAGACCACGAACATTTTGATAAAACATGGAGAGATTATTTAGTTTTTTGGTGGGTGGTGGGATGAGGCAGGATGTCTTGCGGTAACGTCTTTCGCATTTGCTATAACTGGGATACCATTTACATATCTAATGCGCTTAGAAGTGTCTCCGTTGTTTTGCATCGTTTTCAGCCTCTCCTTCAAGGATTTGAAGTGTTTTCTCTGCGAAGTCGTGAAGTCTGCTGAAAATCTATATGGGCCCTTATACCTACGGGAGCCTTTGAGAATAAGTAGTGCATCAGATTTACTCTGTAGGCATATCTTAAGTGGACGAGCAGCACCAGGCTTCCTTGTACCAAGACGAAAGATTTTAGCGGATGTGAGGTCTAGGTCACATATGCTGTTGACAGTAGTCGTGACCAACTTTCTGTCATGAAGGATTCTCTTCGAGGTGTCGGGATCATTGGATTCTTCCACGTTGAAGCATATCACGTTTTTAGATTTCTTTTCTCTTTCCACCATCTCGTAGAAAAAAGATTCCGTGTGTGATAACGAGTCACTGAAAGGAGTGCTATCCAGAGAGGTGGACTGGAAGGAATTTTCAATGCGAGAAATCCTTGCAGATAAATCCGCAATTTGGTTATTGAGCACCTTAAACTTCTCTTCATATAACTTGCAGATGAAGTCCTTAAATTTTGTGAACTCCACTGACATGACAGATTGTATGGTGGTAATAATAATGTCAGAATCAACCTGCGATGTCCCGGGGCCTTGGTTAACAGTAGTATTAATGCAACACGATAGTTCGCCCAGCATGTTAATTAGATTCGCTTTTTGAGCACAACTAGGATGATAGTGCAGGTTGCACTTATCGCAGGAAACTGCCTTAACTACCTGCTTAAGGCAACCTTTGCACGTCTTATTTCCGTTAGACGGCATTGTTGATGTCGATGACGTGTATTGTAACGGCTAATTGGTTCGATGCAAGACGCTGACTGTGTATACAAAACAAGGTGAGATAGCCGTTAATTCCGAGAATATTTGGAACTATTCTCAGAATTCTAATACTCAATAATCCAGTCTGTGCTAGAATGATGCACTTTAGTTACCACCAAAGAGGCCAGCTTTACTTGCAAAATCGTATGGTATAAAACTTTCTCAGAGACACGTAAATAGTTGTGAATAATTAGTCACAAACACAGAGCGAAAATTAGAACGTCTTGA
Source organism: Hedychridium roseum (assembly GCA_963989215.1). Taxonomy (NCBI): domain Eukaryota; kingdom Metazoa; phylum Arthropoda; class Insecta; order Hymenoptera; family Chrysididae; genus Hedychridium; species Hedychridium roseum. Next base: position 10,478,726 of record OZ022311.1, on the reverse strand, counting down.
CTGTGCCGTTACTGTACAGATACTGTCGTTCCGGATGACCACACTGACCAATCAAAGAGATTTTTTAATTGACCAGCTGATCAACCAAAAAATCTCTTTGATTGGTATTGGACCACACTGACCAATCAAAGAGATTTTTTGGTTTATTAAATTATTATACAATTAAATAAATAACAATTAAAAAATCTCTTTGATTGGTCAGTGTGGTCATCCGGAACGACACACATGGGTATTTAAGGAGTTCCCATACCGGTGACACGCCAGTATCAGTGTCACCAGACCCTGAAGAAGTCAACTGCAATGTTGACGAAACGTCGGTATAATTCTAATACCCCAAGACGCGGCTCTAACTCGGAAGCCACAGTGAATAATCATGACAACGGTCGCGAAAGCCTCAAATCTTTAATTCGTTTCCTTTACGGGGAGGACGTAACAAAGAAAGTTAACTCTTTCACAAAACTCCGTAAAACCCTCGCACAACATCTATGCACTTTGACTTTCTTGAAAAGATGCAGAGACCATAAGATCATCCCTCGGTTCCTCCAACTAAAAAGCCCAGTAGGAACACTACAATCCCAAAAAATCCTTCAACGAACAGGACACGCCCTGGTCCGAGAAAGAATCACGTTCACAAAGAAAGTGATCGACCAGACCTCTAGAAAACTTTTCCAACTCCACCTTTTTCTCGCACACAAAATCAACCATAACATATGGAACACAATTGATCGCATCTCCTTGGAACAATCCACCCGAACACACGACCTGAGAACCGAGAAACAAATCAGCAAGTTCAACAAGCTCATCACACCAAAAAAGACAACTGAACCCATGACAGAAACAGTAATCAACCTCACCAACCAAGCCTTATCAACAGACGTTATTTCCGTTCTAGCCAAAGGCCCTAACTATGCGATTACCCCTAAGGCTATTCCTACAAAGGAAATCATTAGCCAAGTAGAAAATGCCATCTTCAAACTACCCGCGAACCAGGCAAACGAGATAAGAAGGGAAACAGTCAACGCACTCAGAACAGCCAAGCCTCCACCCCAAAACATCACTAGGGAGGAAAAGAAAGCCCTCAAAGACCTGAGAAATAACCCCAACATCCTAGTAATCCCGGCTGATAAAGGCAACGCAACGGTAGTAATAGACAAAATTACATACACAAACAAAATGCACGAACTACTAGAATGCAACACCTACAAAAAACTACGGAAAGACCCAACCTCCCGGATACAAAGAACCACAACAAGTCTGATAAAAAGCACAGGACTGCAACAGGACATCCAAAAAACCCTAATAACCAAGGACCCACAACCTCCCAAACTCTACGGTCTCCCAAAAATTCATAAAAACAACATACCCCTACGACCAATTGTCAGTGCCATAAACTCCCCCACATACTACCTTGCAAAATTCCTAGCCAGACAACTCAAACCATTAACCGGACAAACACAAACATACATAGAGAATTCCAGACATTTCGTACAGAAGATCAGTACCATCAAATTACATTCCAATGAGATCTTGGTCAGCTTCGATGTAGAATCCTTATTCACAAATGTCCCCATCCAGGAAACCTTACAGATTATCAAAAACCACAGCTCCTTCCCGGACAGCCTCCTCCCTCTAATTGACCACTGCCTTAAGTCCACCTACTTCACCTTCCAAGAAGAAATTTATGAACAAACCACAGGCGCAGCGATGGGCTCACCCATTTCACCGGTTGTAGCTAACATCTTTATGGAACATCTAGAGAACAAAATTCTAGAAGAAGCACCACTCAAACCAACGACCTGGTTTAGATATGTCGATGATACCTTCGTGATTTGGAAACACGGACTCGACAAACTAAAGCTATTCCTAGAATTTATTAACTCACTACACCCAAACATTAAATTTACTATGGAGGTGGAAGTAGACTCCAAAATCCCCTTTCTAGACGTCATGGTCACCCGGAAACCAAATGGTACGCTGGGACATCAAGTATACAGAAAACCGACACACACAGACAGGTACCTACATGCTTCCTCACACCACCACCCAGCCCAAAAACAATCAGTGGTTAGTTCCTTAGTCCACAGAGCGGTAACGGTATCAGACCCAGAACACCTGGATACAGAACTTAAACACCTAACTATCAGTCTACAAAGAAATGGTTTTCCTAAACGCTTGATCAACCACACAATTAGGAAAATACAATCTAGACATCACACCACGGAACCTACAACTGAGCCTGAAAAAGAAACCTACACTGCTCGCGCTTTCCTACCTTATCTCAAGGGAACCACAGATCGCATCAGCCGAGTTTTGAGAAAGCACAAAGTGGATACTATTTTCATACCACCAACGAAAATAGCCAACGTTCTTACGTCTCCCAAAGACCCCAGCCCTCCACTCCAGTCATCAGGTGTCTACAAGATCCCATGCTCATGTGGACAAGTATATATCGGCGAAACCGGGAGGAGCGTAAGTACACGGTTCAAAGAACATGAGAGGTGTACCAGATTGAAACAATTACAGTCCGCAATCGCGGAACACCATCTAGAAACAGGTCACTCCATCCGGTTTGACCAAACAACAATAATAGCAAGGACCTCTGGATACTTCCCCCGGAAATACAGAGAATCCCTAGAAATAATGCAGCATCCCAACAACTTCAACCGGGATAAAGGATACAACATCAACCCAATCTGGAACACCCTCCTCCCGTTTTTTAATTGACCAGCTGATCAACCAAAAAATCTCTTTGATTGGTCAGTGTGGTCATCCGGAACGACACACATGGGTATTTAAGGAGTTCCCATACCGGTGACACGCCAGTATCAGTGTCACCAGACCCTGAAGAAGTCAACTGCAATGTTGACGAAACGTCGGTATAATTCTAATATCCCAAGACGCGGCTCTAACTCGGAAGCCACAGTGAATAATCTTTAAGGAAATTAGAGTATAATCCCGTCGTAAGCTTTCCGGACTTTGGTGATGTTATCACTACACTTTTTTATTTTTTTGTGCGTATTTATTGACAAGGTGTTGGACTCTAGGGCCAAATTTACCGGTTTCTTCTTGAAGAGAGACAAACACTTGAGGTATTATCTGTCCACTCAAAGTGATAGCATATTGTGCCGTATACGAATGTGTCACTTTATGCGTATCGTGCCTTTTTACAAAAACAGTTTTACTTCCTTTTGCAGCAAGAGTCCTATTATAAATAAATTGGTACTGGCAACCTCAATAGGGAGAATGACATATGTTAAATGCAACGGATAAGTGTACAATTCTGAACAAGCATAATTTTAAGGTTTATTACATCACCATACCAGAAGCTTTGAATTCGAAACCTGAAAATTGTCCTGCCACAGCTAAAGCTCACTGTTGTAAATTTCTAGTAGTTATTTGTTGATAATTTTGTCTGCCTTCCACAAAACGATCGTAAGTCCAGGAATCAATGACTGCATATTTATCAAATTTATTTCCTCCCGTTTTTATTTCTTCTTCCCACTTGGATAAATACTCTTTTTTCTGCAAATGACTACATCCTTTCTTCTAGTTCATACTTGTAGGCCTCTTTATTTTTTTTTTAAAAGAGACTCTGTAGTAGTTTTATACCAGAGGATATGGAACGGAAGGGTTTAGATTAAAAATGACTGCTTTCACTGCTTTCTATACCCTGCTTATACAACTTTATTATTAGGTAAACCCTAATACAGCGACTCCGACTGCGACTTTAATTTATTGTTAACCGACACGACTGCGACTTAAGATTATCGTCATTGACGATACGACTGCGACTCTTAAAAACTATCCTCTTCGACGGTTCGACAGCGACTCTTCACATCGGCGACACTGCCGATCGCATTACAGCTTTCCCGTCTCGCACCCACACACACACACATACACACATCTCGGACCCAAAAACCCTCCACTCGTTAGGGACTACATCCCTGCAAACAAAAGATGAGAATCGGATCCTACATACTCGTTAGATGAGATATAACCTTTAATTTCTTCAAAAAGTTCTTTTTCACACACTTCATTTGCATGAAGAAGTTCTTCATTGTTCACAATAATTTTTTCAGCCAGCATGTCCAGCATATGTTCGTAAATTTCTTCACCCAGTAGCATAGCTTCATGTGAAATTGAAGCTGAAGATTCCGATGCAATCAAATTATTTTCAGCTAACAGAGCTTCAAAATTCATTACTGCATCTTTTAATCTTAACTTCATCAAGTCACTGTGTAGTGATCCCTGAGCTACTTTTCACTACACAAGCAGAGTATTTCAACTAACTGTGCGATATGTGAATGCAGTACTGCGACGAGAACGTCAATGTTACGAGAATGTCAAATAGCATAGACAAAATAAAATTATTTAGATTTTAATTATTAATACTTGTAAATTGTGGATTTATGTAAAAAATAATGATTGTTAAAATTATTTGAAAAAAAATTAAAAGCGTGACGGGGATTCGAACCATCACTGTCCGGACACTAAACGTTTGTTTGTTTTTAAAATTCTCTTTATTTTATAACAATATAAACATTTACAAACATATATAAATATACTATATATTTTTTATAAATTTAATTTTCTTTAATTTTCTAATTTAACTTATAGTTCCTACTTTTCGCTTAACCTATAGATTTGTTTCATTTGTATGTAAATGTACATTCGTTTTTGCGGTTCTTATTTTAGTTGTTCAGTTCTGGTTTATGGTCTTTGTTGGCAACGGGACCCAATAACTCCCGATATTAATATAAATTATATTTGTTGTTCTTATTTGCCTTATTTACCTTATATTGTTTTACTCCTATTTCTTTATGTGTACTGTTATTTGCCTTAATTTCTTCGTATTATTGTTTGTATTATTTCATTGTATTATTATTTCTGTTACTTACTCCGTATTATCAAGTGCTTGGTTCTAATTGGTGGACTCACGCTATAGTGGGAATGTTGTTGTTATGAACGGGAGGGTTTACCCCTCGACGGCATCACCTACCTAATATATGGGGGTGTACTGGTTAAAGTGTCTCGCTGGCTAGGATCTAAGTGAGAATCAGTCTCTCTACGGAATGTCGTCTGATTAACGCCACACCGTGGTCGCGCCTTTTCGCTGGTATTCGCTACCGTACCGTGAGCCTGGCCGTCATGGGGTCATCTCTTGAGGAGACTAGTGGTGACGGTGGTCACTCAGTTGTCTGAACTTTATAATCAGGCCCACGGGCGGCTAGCGTACAAACTAATGGAGTCCTCGGAAGTAACCCTAGTCGTGACCCTGTGCGAAGGGACAGACGATGAAGGTTATCGTTCGATGTGTGAACGGATTATTTGTTGCGAGGATGGTGGCATGTTTCGTGCATGACACAAGTCCGGAACCAGTTAACGGGCGCGAGAGCCGGCCGAGTGGAATCAGTCGATATTTCGTGACAATAGCGCGAAGACCTCAGTACGCTTTCGGTCGCGAAATGCAATTCTCTAAGTTAATCACAACTTGACGGAGAAGTCATAAAGAAAAATATGAATAATGATAATAAACCACGATTGATGAATAAAGTTGGATTGTGGATCATCCACACATGGATGGTATGTTGGATCATCATAAGAGTTGTTTTATCATATCCACTTCCTGCCGTTCGGTAATCCTAAAATACAGTATAACACAGCGGGTGGCACGGACGCGCTGATTAGCGAAGTCGATGTTGGGTGGTTACCTTTCAACGATTAAGAGAAAGTACGATCTTCCCCATCGAGCCACTCGTTACTCGACAATTAGGGTGGGGTGTAGTGCCATGCTGTATGGTGACGGAAACGTCTATTATCCATACAGTGACGAGGTCAGGCACAGTCTTGATATTTGCTTTTACCCATGGGAAAATGTCGAAAAACCCATCTTTATCTTCTCTTATACGCTTTAGCGTACCTGTGTGTTTATGTTTAATTTACATTTTGGATTTGTTTCTTTGGTTTATTTGTTTTCATTCTTCTTGGGTTTGAGACCATTCATAAAATATTGGTAGTGATTGGTGTGGTAGTTTGTGAATATAGTCATATGGTATATTGTAAAAATTAGTGCTTGTTATGTTTTCAGTTAAGACGTTTATATGCATTTGATATTTGTAAAAGTTGTTGGCCATTTTACACATGTAGTCTTCGAAGTATTCTATTTCCGCGCTTTCATGTAGTTCGCTTATTCTTGTATATTTGTTGACGGATAATATCAGTCTTAATATTTTATTCTGCATAATTTGCAGCATTTTTAAGTTTGTTTTTGATGCACCGCACCAAGCTGGTGCTGCATACATCATTATGGGTCTGATTATCATTTTGTATATGAGTTTTTTGTTGTTTCTTGATAGAGCTGAGTCGTATACCATTAATGAATATAATTTGCTGAGTATAATGTGTACTTTTTTAATGGTTTCTTTTATGTGTGTCCCAAATGTCAGTCTTTTTTCTAGGTGTACTCCCAGGTACTTTACTGTATTGCTTGTTTGTATTTTATGTCCATGTACTTCTATTGGTTGTATGATTTTGTTGTTTTGTGGCATCTTTTTTGACAGTATTATTAGTTCAGTTTTGGATGCGTTTAATTTAATTTTCCAATGTTTGTAGTATTGTTCCAGTATTCTTACGTGTATTTGTATTTTTTTGGATGCGATTATGGCGTTGAACGAGTGTGTGTATATTGCAGAGTCATCCGCAAATAGTGCCAGTTTGGTTTTTGCAAATTTTGGTATGTCATTGAGAAATGTATTAAATAGTTTTGGACCCAATATTGACCCTTGGGGTACACCCGCCTTAATTCTCCTTTTTGATGATATTGTTTCGTTGACTAGTACTTTGAAATTTCTGTTAGTTAGGTACGCTGTAATGGATCGGTCGTGGAAATTTGAGAGATCTATAGTTTTATTTCCACAAGGGTGTACAGGTCGGAGCGCAAGATGATACAGTGGTTTGAATTGGTAGCTTGTCTTGTACTATTTCTCTTGCTATTCTATAATACAATTGTTCTCTTGCTATTCTATAATACAATATGTTCTCTTGCTATTGTATAATACAATATGTGCTGTTTTGTATCTTAACGGCTATATTTATACAAGTGGTGAAACTGTGGGCTTGGTCGAAGAGGTGGAGCGTAGATGTCTATTTTCCAATTAGAAGTTTGGGATTCGGAGGGAAAAAGGGAAAAGAAGGGATGGAGTGAGGATGTTAGGATGGCAGGGACGCAGCGCGGTAGGTTTTATAATTGTAGGATTAGTTGATTACGGTAGGGTAGGTTATGTTATAAACTTTAGTGTTATCTGGGTTGGGTTATATGGTTAGGAATTTATTTAGGATCGGGAATGTTTTGCGGATGATGAGATTTGCAAGACGTGATGTTTTCTAGGAATAAGCTATGGGAAAGGTTTATAAATGTGTAGGATAAGCTAGGAAAAGGTTTATAGGGGTATATGGACATTACAACGCTGCTGTTAATTTTGTTAATATTCCTGGGTATTTAAATTTCAATAATTTGTATAATAGCCCATCGATCCACACCCGATCGAAGGTTTTCTCAATGTCGAGAAGGAGCATTGCTGTTACCATGTTTTTGTTAAAATTTGTACTTGTATCATTTATGATTCTCACTATTTGCTGTACTGTGTTGTGCTTTTTTCTAAATCCAAATTGCTCATTTATGATTATTTTATTTCGATTTTCATATTGTTCAAGTCTTTTATGTATTATTTTTTCCATTAACTTTCCCATAGTTGGTAGCAGACTTATTGGTCTGTAGCTGCTTGCTTCATTGTCTTTTTTCCCTGGTCTTCGTATAGGTATTATTACTTCTGTCTTCCACATGTTTGGGAAATATGCTAATTTTATAGAAGCGTTGATTATGTATACTATTTGCACTATTGGTTTTTTGGGTAGGTTTTTGATAATAATGTTTTGTATACTGTCGTGTCCGGGTGCTTTTTTCGGTGGTAGTTCATTGATTGCGTCTGCTATTTCCCTGGGTGTCGTCATATATTTGTACCATTCATTATTTTTCGTTGTTTCAAGTTTTTGTTTTACGTAGTCTATCACATGCTTTTGTTCTTCTGTATTGTTTTGTGTATCTATATTATGGATTTTTTCAAATTGATCTGCTAATATTTCAGCTTTTTCTTTATCCGTATATGCTTCTTTGTTTTCTGATTCTATCATCGATATCGGTTTGTATTCTTTTTTAAATATTTTTGTCATTTTCCACAGTGATTGGTCATGCGTTTTAAGTTTCTTAAGTTTCTTCTGCCATTCATCATTTTTAGCTTTATTTATTGCCTCTCTTATTTCTTTGGTTTCGTTGTACATTTTTTCTTTTATACTCGGCAATCTTGTTCTTTGCCATTCTCTTCTTGTCTTGTTCCTGTTCTTGATTAGTGCTAATACTTCATTCGGTAATTCTAACTTATTTTCTTTCAGTACTATTTTTGGTATGCTATTTTTTATAGCAATTTGTATTTTGTTCGTTAATTTTAGTGTTTCTTTTTCTATCTCTTCTGGTGTCGTTATTTTCGGGTTTATGGTGAAGTTTTTGTTCATTATTTCTCTAAAGAGTTTCCAATTAGCTGCTTTGTAGTTGAATATTGTTTTTTTGATTTGGTATACTTGCATTTCTCCTACCGTAAATAATATTGGGTTGTGATCCGAACTCATTTCATTTAATACTTTCATTTTTGATATTTTCGATATGTTTTTTATCAGTGCTATGTCCACTATTGAAGGCGTATGTCCATTTGTAGGATAATGCGTTGGTTCTTTTGGGTGTAGTATATTAAAGTTGTTCTTGAGCATTAAATTGTAGATTTTTCTTCCTTTACTATTGAGATCTTTGTTGTTCCACGCTGGGTGTCTTGCATTTAGGTCACCAACTATGATCACTTTGCTACTTGTTCCTAGCATAGTTTCTATTTCTTTATTTTTGAAGTGATTTGATGGTCTATTATGTAGGGTGCGACACCTCTCAAAAATAGGTATCGCTGGGATAAGGTGGTAAAACAAAGGCAACCGCTAATAGGAAACAAGAATAGCTCAATGCTTTTATTCCTTTTTGCACAAAGGGTGTCTTAAGACTACCCGTGCTCGTCCGCGTGTTCCCGAAGTCGCGGAGTGGGGGGTTCCCCACTCCGGGTCTTCCTAATCCTAATACCGGTGACGTACGCTACCGACGAGCACGGTTTACACTACAATTATATGTTGCTATTATGTGTATCTTATTTTCCAGTTTCAGTCCTACGTATTCAATTGAGATTTCTTCTTTTAATTTTATCTCTTTATATGATATGCTATTTTTAATACAAATCATTATTCCTCCTACTTCTGATTTGTTGTTATCTTTTCTTATGCATGTATAGTTCTTGATTTTTATTGTATGCTTGTCTCTCAGTCTTGTATCTAATATAATAAATATATCTATATCACTTCGTCTTATGAATTCTTTGGTTTCTGCTATTTTGCTTACCAAGCTATTTGCGTTCCAACTACATATTTTAGTTTTCATGTGCTAGTCGTCCAGTTGTTCGCAGAAGTCTACGAATGTTTCGAATTGTTCCATTTTTGAAGTACATTTAGACAACTGTGTCTTTAGCTTCTTGACTAAGCTTAACGTTTCTTTGATGTTCCATATTTGATTTATTTGCTTTAATACCGATGCTAATTCATTTATGTCTTTCATTTGTTCGTTTGGTTTCTTCTTGTCGTTATCCCTCTTTTGCAATTGCTTAGCGTAGGTATTATTATTATTTCTTATACTCATTTCCCAGCCTGTATTTGATTGTACAATTGTTGCGTTGGCGTGTTTACTTTTTAAATTCGGAAATTGTGTCCTGTCATTGATTTCTAATTGCTGTTGTTGTTGTTGTTTGTATTTGTATGATACTGCTTGGTATTGTTGTCTACCTTTAGTTTTGTTTGTTAGCCATGCAATTCTTTTTTGATAGGCTTCACGTATTGTCGCATTCGCTGGATGCTCTCCATCACAGTTTATGCATTTTGCTGGTGTGTCTCTTGTTTTTAAACATTCTTTGGTTAGATGTTTTCCTGCACATTTCAGACATGCTGGTTCTGCGTAACAATTTGACGTTGCATGACCCCACTCTTGGCACCTATGGCACTGTGTTACCTTTCTTTTAGTGATGTAATCCTCCCATGTGACTCTGGTATAATTGATGTATTGCAGTCTCTGTTTCAGTGTTGTCAATTTCATTGTGCTGGGGAACGCTATCATATACAGTGACATTTGTGTATTTTTCATGGCGTTCATGCTGATAGGATTGTAACCAAGTTCTTCCAGTTCCTTTATGATTTCTTCAGTCTTGATGTTCCTATGTAGTCCTTTGATTACAAAGGTCTTCTTTCGCTCATTTGCAAGTGTGTATGTATGAAATTGTATTTGTCGGTTTTTATAGTAATTTTTGAGCTTGCCATAATCTTCTTTTGAGTATGTAAATACTTCAGTCTTGTCTCTGTGATATTTTAGATGGAATTTTCCTTCAAGTACTTCTTTTATTTTTTCAAGAAACTTTGTGTGTGTTTCCACTCTACCATGAATGACTATGGGAGGTGGTCTTTTGGGTTTGACTTTTTGCATTTCATTTTACGTTCCACTTTGTTGTTTATTTTGTGTAGATACATTATTATCGTCATTTTCGCTTTCGGATTCCATTTCTGATTCGTTGTCTAAGATTTCGTATCTGTTTTTACATGGTATTGTATTTTCATTTATCCTCTTCTTTTCGATTGTGCTTCTGTTGGTACTATTCATCTCGATTTTGCGTCGTCTATTCGTTGTAATTATTATTTTTTCAATATCACTGTCATTATTATCGCTGTTGTTATTTAGCGATGCATTATGGGCTTTAATAGCATTCTCTTGCGGAATGCTATTAGCTCTTTTGAGGTTATGTTGTTCTTCGTTGGACACTTTCTCGCTTTATTTTGTTTTTATTTTGAATTTACTTACTGAGGTGTTTTTATAACTTGTTTTACTTCAAGTACACTTGTTGATTGCACTTTCCAGTTTTTCTTCCTTATTTATTGAACGTTTCTGTCAATTATCTATTTAGTATCGTTGGACGCGTGCGCACACTTTCGTGATCGGACGAGAACTGGACACTAAACGAGTACTCTTCTAATTAAGCTATCTCGCCATTGTTTCAATATCATAATACACTAGAATAAAACATGCGCTCGAAACTTTAAAGACTTTTTTTCGCGGAATTGATTGGCTAGCATGAGTTATTTTTATACATAAACATTCTCAACGTATACTACTAATATACTAAAACTTATCTCGAACTTAATTTCCCATGTCATGCCCTCCCCTGTTAGTCGTTTTCCAGTTATGTTCATCGAGGACACGGTATTACAGAATATTAGGAAAAAACAAGAGGAGGAAGAAAGATTGCGCGTTATACGTCATGTATTAGAAAAAGAACCTTACTGTTATGTATATGCATCCCCATAAATTAGCTATATGTAGCGCGTATCTTATAAGCTTTTCGAGAAACAGGTGCCCATGACGATTTCCAGGCGAGCTGGGTCTGTTTATGGAATACGATAAGGGCTGCGCTGGGCATTAGGACCGTAGTTTTACCAAAAAGCCCACAGTCGTTTCCTGCACTTACAATTAGCCGAGGCTAGTCGCTCACGCATTTTCTCACATTAACTTGTAGTTCTTACTTGTTTAAGTACTTACTTGTCTTTAAGCTTACTTGTCTTAAAATAAAACCTTTATTGTCTACGTTGGTGGAGTGTCAAATAGTTCGAGAACTCCTTCCCTCCCCATCAAGCGACATAACATTACGAAGTTTATCTTATAGAAAATAAAATTTTAATGAAGCGCGTAAATGATAAAAATGTAATAGTTGTACCTACCAGCATGCAGATTAATATAATTAAGAGGATTCATGAAAATGGGCATTTTTCTGTGTGTAAAGTAGCTGAAAGGATAAGAGAAGAGTTTTACATACCAAACCTAAATGAAAAAATAGAAAAGGTTATCAGCTGTTGTATACCATGCATACTAGCAGAACGTAATCAGGGGAAGAGAGAAGGTCAGTTGCAGCGGATACCGAAGGGTAATAGACCTCTTGAACGTATCATGTAGATCATATAGGACCTATGACAGCGACGAACAAGATGCACAAACATATTTTGGTTGCAGTAGATGGATTTCCAAATTTCTTTGGTTATATCCAACGAAGTTGACGACTACGAAAGAAGTATTAGACAAACTGACGATACAGCAAAAAACGTTCAGTAATCCGCCATGTATAATTACAGACAGAGGGACAGCATTTACATCAACAGACTTTAAAGAGTATTGCGCGATAGAAGGAATCGAACACATTTTAACGACTACAGATGTTCCAAGGGGAAACGGTCAAGTAGAAAGAATCAATCGTATTATTATTCCAGTGTTAGCTAAGCTATCAATGGATGCGCTAAATAAATGGTATAAGGAAATAGATAAGGTTCAGAAAGGGATTAATAGTACTTATCAGCGTAATATAGACACGTCACCTTTTGAAGTTATGTTTGGAATAAAAATGAAGAAGCGCGAAAATATCACCGTTTTACAATTAATAGAGAAAGAAGCAATAGCGCAATTCGTAGATGATCGCGTAGAGTTAAGTAAGGCAGCGAAAGAAAATTTGTTAGAAGTTCAAGAAGAAAATAAGCATATTATAATCGTAGTTGTAAGAAAGCGAAGATATACGAGGAAGGTGATTTGGTGGCCATAAAGCGCACGCAATTTGGCACGGGATTAAAAATCCACAAGAAGTTTTTAGGACCTTATAAGGTATCTAAATTTAAGGGAAGGAATAGGTATGAAGTAATTCGTGTAGGTGAACGTGAAGGACCAAGTATTACCACAACCGCGGCCGACTACATGAAACCATATAAAGAGTTTTCTTCGGGGCCGAAGAGTTCGCAGGTATGACTGAATGTGAGAAGTGATACAAGTGTGCGTGAACGGATGTGAGAAGTGATATGACTGAGTGTATACAGTTTGAGGCAGAGGCGATAAAGTTAAAGGTACGGAAAAGAAAGGACGGGTTGGACAGGCAGTCAGCGTCCAGCAGCTAAAGAGCGAGTAACTATTAAAAACTGAATTTACTGTTGAAATATATTGTGTTCTGGTTATGACGGAGGTCGTTCTCATAATCAATTTCATAAACATCGGGAATTCCCCACCGACGAGATATCCTTTCGGAAGACCCGTCTAAGGGGGAATATACATATATATCTATATGTGGGATTCCCCCTTAGACGGGTATATAACGTATATGTATATACAGGGTATATAGAGGTCAACGTGTATGACCGTCGGAGGTTTACGTATTGAACAATCGTCATAAGTACAGTTTTGTGCAGTGTACTCAGTGCAATTGGTGTTTAGGGATGTGCACGTATTCGGAAATTATTTGGTTCGATTGTTTGAGTGGAATAAAGTAAGCCATTAAAAAAGTCCAAACGATTCAAATATTTGAGCCCTCGTAAGTTTTCGAGTTACTTGGAGATAAATATTCAACACGTACATAAATATTCGAATTATTAGTGTGGACGTTTCTAAGCTATCATTATTATCAATAAACTTCCTCGAAATAATAACTTTCCATTTACCAAGTGAAAAATTATTTTCTAGTGCAGGAAACGTCGTCACCAATAATGCGGATATTTGCGAATAACCCGAAAGTTTGAAATCTATTGGAATATGTGAACTTTCCGAGCTGAAGATTTATACATAAGTAACTCGAAATTTGATGAGTGCTCGAATATTTTAGTCGTTTGGACTTTTTTAATAGGTAATTTTTTCCCCAATACTTCGGTGATTTAAAGTTCTTCGGAAAATTTGAACACTTCCTCGGCTCGAAAAATAAAGTTGAAAAAGGTTTAGTCAGCTGTGTCCCATGTACACGGCACTGAGCCGATGACGATCGCCGTGCCGTTGACCGCATCGGACAGCTGTCGGCAGCTGAATATGGGTCACGTTGTCTACATATTGCATACCTGTAGGCGGATATTCAAACGGTTATAACTTCGCCAATAATCATCAGACACCACAGGTATATTATTAAAAGTTGCTTATTTTTACGTCATCTATGCGCTCCTTGAGTTTGGACCAGCATCACAGAAACACCCTGTATATATGCATATATATATGTAGCGACATTGTGGAATTTTCGCGAATATTCTGCGGCGCGAGAAAAGACTAATAACACATATACCAGAATGTTCTTGAGCGACTCGCGCGGCATTTAATTTCGACCTTTTGCGAAGTCGATTATTCTAGACTTGACAGGAATATATAAACAACAACAACGTCGCGCAGTCAGTGCAGTTCAGTGAACCTGTCAGTCGCTCAACAACTGTCAACCGCGCGAGTAAACAAACTTCGGTCTAGACATATATATAGTCACCCGCGAACGCGCACCACGAGCTACCGCGGTTTCTCTTGGTGTAAATATTTTTATCGGTATAGTGTTATTGTGTTTGTGAACTTGTTTTAAATAAAATATTAAAAACAGTTCGGGTATCAAGTGTTTCTTTTATCTGTCATCGGTACGTCACCTACATATACATATATACATATACAGTTGCGGACAAAATTGAGTGGACAGATAGTAGAAATGGCTTTAAGTAAAGTTTAGTCGAAATAGTGCTATTACTATGTACTCAACTTTTGTATATTATATATCCTTATGGTACATAGAATATTTAGTGATAAACACGAATTATTATTTACACTTTTATACAAACAAGCCATACTTAACGAAAAGATTAGCAAATTGTCGAGGGACACAAATAAGGGGACATTTGATTATTCCGAAAGAAAAGATAAACAAACGTAAAGCGCAGTTATCGCTCACATGTAGTAATCTTAAATGTAAACAAAACATCTATTTAGTTCAAGTCTAGACCTTATAGAAGGCAAAACAATCAGTAAAATGTCCGAAAGAAAAGAAATTCCATATCAAGTTCGTCATTTGATTGTTTCGGATTGCTGCAAAGGATTAAGTTATCGTGCAATCGCGCAAAAGTTTGTCGTATCCAAAAGTGCGGTAGAAAAAATTTATAAGAAGCATTTATCACACAACACAGTGGAAAATTTAAGAGGTCGTGGTCGGAAACGCTGTACAGTTGTAAGAGAAGATTGCCTAATTATTCGACATTGTCGACAAAATCCACGCATTGCATCTCGAAATATTCAGGAAACCTTAAAATTAAATGTGTCAATGAAAACAATAAGACTATAAGAGGATATTACACGAGACCGGCTTGAGATGTTGCAAAGCTAGACGTAAGCCATACATTAATAAAACAAATGCGAAGAAACGTTTAGCTTTCGCTAAAAAATATGACAGCATGCCATTTTCATTCTGGAAAAAAGTAGTGTGGACTGATGAAAGTAAATTTGAGTTGCGACAATTAAAGAAAAATAAGAAAGTGTGGAGGAAGAAAAACGAAGCGTACAAAAAACCGTTTATAATGCCAACGGTTAAATTTGGTGGAGGGTCGTTGATGGTATGGGGATGCTTCTCCTGGAATGGCGATGGTAACATAGTGCCAATTGATGGAATACATCGACATACTGAACGAAAATTTAGAACAAGCTGTCGTAAAAATGGGACTCGACGAAGATTTTGTTTTGGTTCAGGATAACGATCCGAAACATACAGCAAAGAAAACAAAAAAGTTCTTAGAAGATACAGACATTAACGTACTCGAATGGCCAGCACAGAGTCCAGACTTGAAATTTAATAGAAAACTTATGGAGTGAATTAGACTAGAGAGTGCCACTCGACAAACGAATTAACAAGATCGATTGTTTTAAAAATTTACAATCAGCATTCTCATAGTCGTAGGGCGGAAGATGAGTTATTACAATATAGAGTCGGGTAGGCGCGTGCGAATTGAACAGAAATCATTCGATACTTAACAGAGATAGCGAGTGATCTGAGAAATCATAACCTCCTTAGACTCATCTTTCTCAAATTTACCTTCAGGGTTACGACTGAAGAAATCGGCGATGATATTGTCAGTACCTTTACAGTACATTATCTCAAAGGAATATTGCTGCAGAATCAAACTCCAGCGTATTGATCGAGGACTTAAGAATAGCGTTCCCTTCAGAAAAGTTAAGCTCATATTTTAGGCCTCTTTATTTTTTTAAAAGAGACTCTGTAGTAGTTTATTCCAGAGGATATGGAACGGGAGGGTTTAAATTAAGAACGGCTGCTTTCTATACCCTGCTTATAGAAATTTATTATTAGGTAAACCCTAATACACCGACTCCGACTGCGACTTTAACTTATTGTTAAACGACACGACTGCGACTTTAACTTATTGTTAAACGACACGGCTGCGACTTAGGATTATCGTCATTGACGATACGACTGCGACTCTTAAAAACTATCCTCTCCGACGGTTCGACAGCGACTCTCCAAATCGGCGACACTGCCGATCGCATTACAGTTTTCCCGTCTCACACTCACACACACACACACACACACATACATACACACATCTCGGACCCAAAAACCCTCCACTCATTAGGAACTACGTCATCGCAAACAGTGAACGAAAATCGGATCCTACAATATGATCAGTGATAATGAAGAAATTATTACCAATCAAATAAGTTCTGAACTTATTAACTGAGTATACAATGGCCAACAATTCTTTTTCCGTCGTCGTGTAATTAAGTTCAGCCGATGATAAACATCGACTAACCATTGATACGATGTAATGGTTGCCTTCAATATCGGTCTGATATAAAATACCGCCAATTCCACGATTCGACGCGTCCGTTTGTAACTTGAAAGGTAAATTCGGGTTAATGTGACGTAACATGATGCTGTCAGCAAAATTCATTTTCATAGCTTCGAATGCACGCGCATGTTTTACGGTCCACTGCCATTTTGTCCCTTTCTTTAACAAACTTCGAAATGGTTCAAGATAATTCAATGGCATAATTCAATGTAAATTGCCTATAATGCCCCCTCCACACTCGCGCGCGAATTATTTCACATTATTGACGTTACTGTCAAAGATGGACCCAGAATTTACTCCTGCGGCAAGCCTAATGCTATGCGCATTAGCGTATTATAATTACGCCTATATTAAAAGTGAAAAACAAATAAAAAAGAAGTGGAGAAAACGAAGATGTTGGATGACAAATATCCATCGTAATAGAACAAGGTTTGTATATTTCTGTTCAGTAGTGTGCTAATGTTATTATTAATCTTCACTATAAAAAGTAAAGATTATCTCCTTTCTTTGTTACAGTTTAACTATGGAACAGGAATTAAACGAATTAGCTGCCGAACCTTCTGGTGAATTTCAAAAATTTACTCGAATGTCTTTAGCGGATTTTTAATATTTACTGAACAAGATATCAGCACAGATTTCAAAACAAGATACCCAATTACGGAAAGCCATTCCAGCTCGAATACGTCTTGCCATAACACTGCGATATTTAGCCACACGAGATGACTTCCAAAGCCTTCATTTTTTATTTAAAACACCACATCTTATTTCAGAAATCATACCAGAAGTTTGTCTTGCCCTGGTTCAAGTGTTGCAGGACCAAATAAAAGTAATAATATTCATATTGCAATACAATATTTATTCATATAATATTTTTAATTTAAATACTTATATTTAATAAAGAAAATCAAAGTTATTGTAATAATTATTACCTTACGTTTTAACAAAACAAGAAGAAACATTAGTTCTAATAATAAGAATAATAATAATAATAACAACAACATATAATCATAATTACTTTGACCAATATTTAACATTGATAAATGAATTAGACGGATTATTTGCGCTTGCGTTGATGTTTTCGTCCGGAATGCGAAGGACTGGCGGATGAATCAATTCATTCGATTGTACTAGCTATGTACTAGCTATGTATTGGTTCAGTATCAGAAGACAAAGTTCGTGATTCATTGAATTGACTGATATTGTATGAAAATTGTTGGCGATGCTGAGCTTGTGGCGATGGTGGAGTTGTCGGTGATGAGGATGAAGATGGTACTATAAACTCGTATTTACAACGTAAAAATATTCCATCTATTTCATGCATGAATCTCAATCTTCTGTCTTCAGGCAATTTCCTGAACTTTTGGGCCAAAAGTTTGCCATAAAGATGACAATCATCTTCATCTTCATGGGATTCCTTCCTTTTAATTACTGTCTTGAACGTGGCCAGCGCTTCTTGAACAACTTTTCCAGCTTCTTGAAGTTCGGAAGGATTACTGCGCCGACGAATTGTTCGTGCGATTGTCATTTCAGTGTTTTCATCTTTTGCTCCCGAATCTTCATGGCTCTCATTATTACTTACTGACTGTGTTACCTAAAATTAAATAAAATTAAACTATTTATTTTGGTTATTGCAGCTTCCGTCATGTCCAGAAGACTGGCTAAAAATCGAAAATGGATTTGCACCTAAATTTCCTCGAGCTATCGGATCGATAGATGGCAAACATATTGTTTTGGAATGTCCAACAAACTCTGGATCGGAATATTATAATTTAAACGAACTTTCAGCATAGAATTGCTAGCGCTAGTGGATAGCCAGTACAATTTCATTTTTGCTGACATTGAATGTCAAGGCAGAATAAGTGATTGTGGATAGACTGTTTTTACCAACAGTCTATTGTGAGACAAAATTAGCGGAAACCGTTTAAATTTACCAACACCACATCCTCTGCCAGGCTCAAACATTGATGTGCTTCTTCACGCATCGCATCGTTTTATACAGCTATTATATTATATTATATTATAAAGGTGTTTACGACTATCTTTCAGCTGTATCAAAAACGAAGACTTTATTCGATTTTAACAAATCGACACGTTTCGATATTCTTCTTTAATTCCAAGAGCGTTCGCGAACCATACAATATTGCTTTATCACGACGCTCGCCTTGAAAACTATCCGCAATATATTGAATAAGAGCTACTTCATCGAAGCTACTTCTAAGAAGTCCTTACAGGTATTGTGAAAAGGATTTCGAGTCAGGTGTTAACACAATCGATCGTTCTCTGAGAGAAACGACGGTAGATCGTGTGCGAGACGCACGATGACACGACACGAGTAACAACTCGATAAATTGTGATCGAACTCTGCGAGAGTCGACGCAACATAATGTCGAAGTATCATCGTATTCTTCTCATAGCGAACTTAGCATAGAGGTAAGTCGCAACCTTGACGACATGTCGCAGTTTAATAATGTAGTAGTCGAAGTCACAGGTGACGAATTACCTGTGACAAATGAAAATACAGAGGAACCTGTGAGAATAATACCGAATGATCTCCTGGAAATGCTAGGAGAGGACTCTTCAAAGAAGTCAGCGACACTCGAAATGGTTCATGATGAGTTGGCCAAACGGTGGAAACAAATTTTACAATCAGGTTTATCAAAAGAAAACCGAGACACTCTCATAAAGGCGTACCCACCAATTGAAAATTGTCCGTTACTTAAAAGCCCTTTACTTAATCCAGAGGTTCTAGCCACTATGAGCGAATTATCTATTAAAAAAGACAATTACCAGGTGACATCACAGACTCATTTAGGACAGACTTCTAGACGATACTTTAAAAGATGATTTTAAAAAAGAAAATGTTATAAAATCTATTAGTGATGCTATTAGATTGCTTCGTGACCTGCATGACTCAATGTCAATGACCAGGTCATTTAGTTAATGTTAATACATATGTTATTTAATGTTAAATAAAAATTGAATTGACTAAATATTTTTTTATTTAAAACTATTGATTCAAAAGCATTAACTTTAATAAAACCAAGAATGTCGCTTAATTTACTATATTTAATTTTAGATTCCTTACAATATGTGAAGAAAAAAAATTAATAACCGCAGCTTGTTTACATCCTAAATTTAAGTTAAACTGGTTATCCGGAGAAAAAAGAAAATTTACTGAAAACTACTTGGAGAATTTATTGGGAATCCGTTCAACTGAAAATTCTCCAAAAGCAGGAAAATCTGACGATCATGATGATTTTTTGATTTTTGAGCAAAAAACTGTGCGATATGAATCTGAAGAAAAAGAGTTGCAACGGTTTTTAAAATCAAATAACTGTAATATCGAAATGTTGAACGACTACCGAAAAATCAGAAAACTTTTTATTAAATATAATACAGCTCTACCAAGCAGTGTGTCTGTGGAGAGAATGTTTAGCGTTGGTGGCTTTGTATTAACACCACAAAGAGGGCGTTTACAAGATGAAACCATGGAGCAACAAATTTTTATGGGAGATCTTCCGGCGGTTCTAACTGTTCCACAAATTTATATAACATCGTATAAGATTTTTTTAACGAAAGAAACATGATGGTTGTGTCGCAATATAATATGATAAGTAAGACAATGTGTAAATGTGGACAATGTGTCCACGAGGCTCCATCTTTCGACCGATTGCGTGGAATATGGTAATGGATAAATTACTGAAGACTGAAATAACGGGATGTAAATTTATAGCCTACGCAGCTGTTGTAGCGCTGGTAGATACTGGTAACACAAGGAAGCAAATTGAAAACAGGGCAGCTGAAGTAATGTGTGCAGTTGAAAAATAGGCAAAAGAATAAAAACTAGTATTATCTATAGAAAAAACTTATGTAACATCATTTAAAGGTTTTAAAAATATGGAAGGGAAACCAATTATTAAACTTTGTCATAAGAATTTAAAATACAAACGTAAAACAAAATATTTGGGAGTAATATTGGTGATAATCAGAACTTTGTAGAATACAGTAAATACATTAGAGAACAAATAAAACAAGTCATGTCAAAAATGCTTTGCTACTGAAACTGAGTCTACACTGTTCGATAAGATGGATATATTCCGTATTCCTGATGAACAACTTTATATAATGTATTTACGGGCTTAAGACGAGAAAGCATAATTGAATTGCGAGACTTATTAACAACAATGAGAAATACAGATTCTCGTACTGTGACTCAAGCTCTCATTGTATTTTTATTTAAACTCCGTACTGGCAATTCAAACAAATTAATATCAGCGACTTTACAATTAGAAGATGAGCAGTTGGTTTCAAAATATTCTGAACAAATTGGTATAATCATTCGAAAAAGATGTATTATCTCGTTACTTCGATTTTCGATATATGTCCAGAAATTATCTCATTCAGAATAATTCATCACAATTCGTAAAACGATTATACGATGATCTTAATGATAAGCTTCTTCTGATTTGTGATGGAACATATGCTCGCCATCAAAAAAGC
Source organism: Hedychridium roseum (assembly GCA_963989215.1). Taxonomy (NCBI): domain Eukaryota; kingdom Metazoa; phylum Arthropoda; class Insecta; order Hymenoptera; family Chrysididae; genus Hedychridium; species Hedychridium roseum. The sequence continues at coordinate 10,457,423 of OZ022311.1, read as the reverse complement.
TCTAATAACGCATATCAAAGAAAGTCTTTTTCTGGACAAAAAAAAGTACCATTATGTAAACCATTTACTATTTGTACAACAAATGGATACATATTTGATGTGTTAGGGCCATGTCACGCCAACCTAAATGACGCTACTATAATGAAAGAAATTATCGATACTTCTGACGGCATTTGCAAATTATTAGAACGTCCAGTCTTGGTCCTCCCTTATACCATAGCTCTCCCTTTTATTGTATGGTGATTGGCCGATCACAAGTCTGGTAAAAGTTATTAATCGGACCGTTGGACTGACTTCTCTCATCGATTAGATTTCGGACCGACTTTACTGATTACTGTTACTATTGTCGATTTCTACTGACTGACGCTTGAGCGAACAGGGTTATATATGTATCTTTCATCAAGATTACAATGACCTCTCATCGAGCTTATACATCATATTAGCTATATAGCCGTTATAATCGTTACACAACTAACAAAAATCTGGAGTTTGTTAATCAATTTTAGCGAAATTTCGTAATATATTAACGATGTTTTTGAACTTTATGTCGTAATATCTCAACCGTAAATTTTCTCTGACGAAAAATGAAACCATAGCTATGTTCAAAAATTTAGCAGGATTAAGTCTATGTTTTCAGAATTTTCAAGTACGCGCATAATTTTTTTTACATAGAGAGCGAATCCTGTATAAGAGAGCGGTAAAGAAGGGCTCAAGGAAGTCACGTTTTAGGCGACATAGAGTACACATTAACCATCTCTAAATCGAAATATTCGCGAAATCCGTTACATTGTCACGCGTAGTTTAAAACATAATATCTAAGTTTGTCAAAATAAGTAGTGTAAGTCATCATAGTGGTGAAATAAACAGACCTTATTGAATGAACCTTATTTACTCATTAATTCTGTGTTGTGCGGATACGATTGATAAATATTGAAGACCTTCACGGCAATAGCTGGCGGGGAGTATTAAACATTTCGAATTCATTAGAAGCCCGGACGAGTCCCCTGACTTCCCGGCGGGTGCGCGCTGCAACATTGTTTTTCTTTAAAGTTCGGCTCATAAACATATAAGTAAGTGCAAGCTAGTTTCGTGTCGTTGTTGTTGAGAAAAGAATGTAATCATGGCCCGACTCTGCTATTTGTAATGAGCGGGTTAGCTAGGTCAGTAAGCGAGAGGTCGCTGCAGTGGATGCTGGGGACATCGGCACTGCTGCACGACAAAATCCCCCCCTTTCGTATTGCAAACGTGCGCACGTGCTTATTTTGATTATAAGATAAAAATATTATAATAAACGTTAAGTTTCAAATTGGTATGTAAATAATCTTATATCTTACCTTGTAAATGGTTTTTTTTGCTTTAAATAATATATGTATAATGAGTTTAGATTTTCTTCGTTTGTTTATCTTGAGGGGATAATAACTAAAATGAGTTTCACTGTAAACACAAGATTTTTTTTTTATTATTTACAATTATTTACAAAATTTAATTTACTCTACTGTACAAGCTTACCTGTAAACACAAGAAACGACATTAAAAGCTATTTTCCCTATTTATATACTGCACGTGGCTTTTCTCTCTTACTAACTGTCAGTCCGCTGTCTTGTTCTATAGGCATGCGCAATATGTCTCTAATGCCAAATGAATTTTAAAAGGAATACGTTAATTCTATCGTATTTCTTTTACATATGTATACAGTCTCTCCTTTCTTTTATTATACTGCTATATTTTCACAACCTACCTAATTCCCAACAGTTGTTCCATTGTCCATTGGCTGGAATTCCGCGATGGCAATTCCGCCGGGATATATAATCTTAGACTGGGAGTAACAGGCTAAATTCCGCGGTTTTTCACAGTCCTTCTCTTCGGCTGCCATTCAACACTCAGTGCAGAACTGGCACGAACTGGGGGAATTCGACTGTCTAATTAAAACCCCCCCCAGGGGCTCTATCTGTCCGGAGATAGAGTACGGGTGTTGGCGAGCCCGGGGTGCCCGAGCTGGGGGCGGATCAGCGCCATCCGTCTCCTAATACCGTAAGCCCTCAGGCGGCTTCAACAACCAGTGCAGAGCGTGGCACTGGTACGTTGTCGCTCTGAGGGCACGGGGGTCTTGGCTTCACCGCCTGGACCACGAGAAAGAAAACCTCTGTAAAAGAATCACCCCCAATCCTAAGGTATAATGCGCGCCGATAGGATGGATTGCTGAGGGGTAAATTCAGTCTTGAGCTGTCACCTCCAGGGCACCTGCCGCACCCTCGTTGTATTTAGGCCGATCCAGGTAAGGCGTCTCTGCCTGGATCGTGTGTTTCCGACCCACTCGTGGGAACAAAAATTGAGTCTCAATATAAAAATTTTAATAAACCAGGGAAAAATGAGGGGGGGGGAGTGGAGTGGTGAAGGTGAGAAGGAGGAGTAAGAGTGAGGGGATAGTTGACGAAGATAGGAGAGAGAAAGAATGTACGAATGTGTCTGTTGAGAGTGTGGTATCAAGTGTGTCTGATGTGAATGGTTCTGTTTGTGAGCGTGGTGTAAGTGTGAGAGTTGAGCGAATGGATGAGCTGATGGATGTGTCTGGATTGCCGAGTGTGTCTGAACCGGGTCTCTCGAAGTCTGCTTCTGTGAGTAGTGTGAATAGTGTGAAGAGTGTAATGAGTGTGAGAAGTGAGATTGGTGCTAAAAGAAAACGTATGATTGAAAGTAATGATGAATGTGAGAATGAGAAGTGTGCTGAGAGTGGAACGGATGATAATAATAATAAGGTTTATTGAACGGTAAACGCCTTTAGAAATGCATAGTTACAATGAATAAGAGAGTATAACAAGAGATAGACAGTTAGACGGTTAGACAGTGGTATAGATCAGTATAGATACATTGATATAGATAAGTGATACAAAAGATGTACAGACATTAAACAAAATGAAAATATAGTAAATAAATAAATATCTAAATAAGAAATGAGTAAGATTCTTGAAATTCATAAATTGTAAGTACGCCGAATTATAAAGGTAAGAGAGAATTGCGCGTAATCTCTTTATGATACAAAGGCTTCTTGCCCCAGGTGAAAAAAATCCAAATTGGAACCATAAATATTGCCGTAATTACAAATCCTATCCATTGAGAGCTGTAACCCATACAGCCTTCTATGGAAAGGAATATAAAAAGTATTATTATTCCGTAAGCATCTCGGAGGTACCGCGATATTGATGTCCGCAAGCAAATCATTACAATCAATGAAATTATTCAGGATGTCGTATAAAAACATAATATCATCTTGTAATCTCCTAGATTCCAAGGACCTCATATGCAGTTGAATTACCAGAGGATCGAAGTTGTGATCGTCATAGTTCATAGGAGAAACTCGTTTATACATTAAGAAGCGGATGAATTTGTGCTAGATGCGCTCCAACCGCAATCTAGATACTCTTGAGCTTGGTGTCCATATTACGGACGCATACATAAGGATAGGCAAAACCAACATGTTAAATAAATATAAAATTAAATCAGAGATTGTAAAATCGAGTGTAAAACACTTTAAGAATCAAGCCACTTGAAGGGCTCTGGAAAGATATACGGTCAATATGATTATTAAAAGATAAGTTATATTTAAAAGTGACTCCTAGGTCCTTCACAGAGTCTAGCGGTTTTGAAACATGGCCGTCAATACTATAATTAAAATTGATGTACGAGTTAGACCGGTAAAAATGTAAAACTGTACATTTCTGCAGGTTAAGTGACATGCCATTATAGCGACCCCACAGTAAGAGCCTAACAAGGTCCTCGTGTATTAAAAGAGAGTCATAAATAGTTAAAATCTTCTTAAAAAATTTTAAATCGTCGGCGTATAATAAAAACTCCGAGTGATGAAAGCAGCTTGAAATATCATTAATAAATAAATGTAAGGCGATTCGGCGCCTAGCCGTCGGGGTGCCTGGAGTTATGACACTTACGGCTAGGGCCTTAAAGCACATGGCGGGTCCGGCGCGACACCCACTTCAGGCCCAAAGGAGTTGGCTAGCTGACGGGGTGGTCCGAAGGGACGCTATGTGCATATTGAGGGATGCGTTAGGCCTTTGTCTTTAGGATAGGCATCACTTTCGTGATGCCCTGCGAGTTAGTCCCGATCAGATCGCCGAAGAGTATAGACGTTCCGTAGTATTAAGCCACCAAAACCGGTGTATCCAAACCGCCCCAAATAATCACTAGTTTATTCCCAGTATTACGTCTCCGCCTTATGTTATTTAAATCACCATAACCCCATCCTTACATAAATTAAATAAGAGACGACCAAGATGCGAACCCTGTGGGACACCCGATGTTACATGTATAGGCTTAGATATAAAATTTCTAAATTTAACAAAGTGAAGTCTATCAGTCAAATAGTTCTCTATCCATCGGACGAAATAACTTGGGACACCTAAGTGCATGAGTATTAACATTAGACGATCATGACTAACTTTGTCGAAAGCTTTGGAATAATCCGTATATATAGCATCAACTTGAGATCCTTTTTCCAAACATTTTGCCAGAAATTTTATATATATCATCAAATTGGTAACCGTGGACCTGTTATGGCGGAAGCCATGTTGCTCATTAATTAAAACCGAGTTGAAAACCCGGCCTAATTTATTGATAACTAATTTTTCAAATAATTTAGGTATAACGTTAATAATGGAGATAGGCCGGTAATTCTTAATGTTACACCTGTCTCCATCTTTGAAAATTGGAGTGACAAAGCTGCATTTCCATGCTTTTGAAAAGATACCTGTGCTCAAAGATTTATTAAAAATTAAAAGTAGAGGTTTGGCAAGAGAATATGCACACGAACGAATAAACTTAACTGAAAGACCATCTGGATCAGGACCATTGTTGGGATTAATGGCAGTGATACCATCGAACGCCTCGGAACGAGAAAAACATAACACAGGAAAATCAGTCAGAGAGATGCCCATAGATTAATTGTCGCCACTGCATACACCAGTCTTAGAATACACAGACGAAAAATGTGTGCTAAATAAGTCGACAATGCGTTCACCGTGAGTAGCTTGTTCCTTGTCTAAATACATGGAGCACGGTATTCCCGTTGATTTTCTTTTCACATTAATATGTTTCCAAAAAGATTTAATGTTAGATAGTGAAAAATATTCAACATTGTGGATGTATTGGGTTGTCGGAAAAGTCGTGACGCATTTTTGTGACAGGGGACGCTTTTTCATTGTTTGAAGTACCAGAGTAATTCCCATCTACATTATGGTTATATCATTCAACGGTGGATAGTTTTAGCTTCGTGTTTACAAAAATTGATCCATTTTCTTTTGTTTTTTACCGCTTTTACAATAAGTTGAAGATAGAAGACCAAAGTTAGCATTTTCGCCAAATTTTATTGTTTTACTTCCGTAAAGGGAAAAATGCACGTCAAGCTTGTGAAAAGTCATGCAAAGTTTACGATGACAATGCTCTACAAGAACGTCAGTGCCAACGATGGTTCACGAAATTTCATGCTGGTAATTTTTATGTTAACGACGCTCCTCGGTCAGGAAGGCCATCGGAGGTTGATGACGACAAAATAAAGGCCTTAGTAGAGTCAAACCACCGTTACACAACACGAGACATTGCAGAAACGTTGAACATCCATCATTCAACCATTCACGACCACCTAACGAAGCTGGAATACATAAGCAAGCTCGATATTTGAGTTCCTCATGAGCTCAAAGAAACTCAGTTGATGGCACGCATAAACATCTGCGATTTGCTCATTAAACGTGAGGAAAACGATCCTTTTTTGAAGCGATTGATAACTGGTGATGAGAAGTGGTTCGTTTACAACAATGTGATGCGCAAATGATCTTGGTCCCGGCGAGATGATCCGTCTCAAACAACATCGAAGACAGACATTCACCAGAGAAAGATTATGCTCTCAGTCTGGTGGGATTATAAAGGTTGTAACAGATAGAAACTTCCGGATAGTGGAGGCAATAGTATATCGGTGAGAGCGGCGAGAATCTTCCGGACATAAAAATATAAAAACATAAAAATAATAAAGTAAAAATATAAAGACATAAAAATATAAAAATATAAATTGAAGATATATAAGGACCCCCGCGACAGCATAGCCACACTTTATATTTCGACATTACGTTACACACACGTCACGTGTCATCTCTTTGTAGACATCAAAATCAAATTGTATAAAGTCTTATTGAGTGTAAAGGTGAATAAAGAATTAAGATTCCTTTTTAAAAAGAAAATTATTAAGTCCTCGTCCGTAACAAGGTGTCGTGATTTTTGAGCTTCTGCCAAGAAATCATACAATAAATTCAGAAATGTACTGTTAGCAATTGAACAGTTTAAACGATTTCATCATCAAGAAACGTCCAGAGCTCGTTAATCGGAAAGGAATTGTGTTCCATCACCACAACGCGAGACTACACACGAGTTTAATCACCCGTCGAAAAATATTGGAACTTGGGTGGGATGTGTTGCCACATTCACCATACTCGCCAGACCTTGCGCCGTCAGACTTCCACTTGTTTCGGTCTCTTCAAAACTCCTTCTCTGGTATGACATTCGAATCAGATGAGGCTGTAAATGAACACATCACTAAGTTTTTCGCCGAGAAAGACAAGGCTTTTTATGAACGGGAAATTATGCAGCTTCCTGAAAGATGGCAAAAAGTCATCGAGCAAATGGGGCCATACATAATTGATTAATCTTTCTTGTTTATATAAATAAATAAACTTTTTAAAACATAGAAAAAATGCGTCATGACTTTTCCGACAACCCAATATTTCCTGTAATCAATTCTGGATAATGTCTTACATTTCGATCTTACATTAGATGAGAATAGCGGTAATAGTCTTCTAAAGAATTCGTTTGTTTAAATTTCTTATGAGCAATCTTCTTCTGTTTAATACGACTCCGAAGGTCCGGGCTAGTCCACGGAGGAAATGACGAATGGCCGATGATTTTCATCGGCACGTATTGCGAGATAAGGTGAGATATAATATCATAAAAGTGATCCACAAATTTGTCTAATTCCACAGTATCCAGTAATGTATCCCAATCTATAGAAGACAGATGGTAACAAATAGTAATATAGTCTGCATTTAAAAAGTCTTTAATATGTTCTTCATAAGTGTGTGTATACGTTGGTAATTGCAATGAACAGTTACATGTTAAGGCCGGATGGAAAGAATCGAGCGGTATCAGAGGATCGAGAGATTCGGATAACGAAAGCAGTGAAAAATTCGTCCATACTAAGTCAAGAGAATAGCAATTGCAGTTTGTCGCCATATTTGCTTGCCTCAGGTTAAACCAACTAAAATTATCAGCTATTACAGTAGCAGCATTTTTAATGGCAACAGGAGTATCATCGAAGAATTGTAGATAAGTGATGCCACCGCATGGTTTCCATAATACCTTCGGCAAATTAAAATCAGGTGCCAGTAAAAACAGAGAATCTGGGTAGCAGTCAAATAAAATTTTCACCGGGGCGCAGTGAAATCTATAGGTATCAATTGAAGACGACGGAGGAATGTAGCATGTACCAACGATTAAAGTGTAGTTGTTTAAACATATTTTCACGAATAAGTGTTCGACATTGGCAATACTTAAAAAACAAGGATTAGCCACAAGTCGACTATTAATCGCAATGATCACTCCTCCTCTAGTTAACGTGCCAGTGGAGAGGTTGCGATCGAAACGAAAGACGTTAAATCCCGTTAGTACATCCTCAATCTCCGCATCCAAAACATGACAATTCAGCCATGTCTCCGTTAGGATAATAACATTGTGATGAACTGTCGAGTTAATTAACGCACGATGCAATAGATCTAGTTTTGTACGTAGACCACGGACATTTTGATAGAAAACCGAGAGTTCTCTTATCCTTTTGGCGACCGATGAAAGGATATGAAGGGTTCGGAGGCCTTGTTCCTGGACTCCGCTATGGTAGGAATCCCATTAATAAATCTAATGCTCTTGGACGTTTCCCCGTTTTCGTGCAGAGACTTCAAATTAGATTTAACTGATTTATAATGCGCTCTCTGCGCAAGAGTATAATCTGCAGTGAATCGGTAAGGACCTTTGTACGTTCGTGAGCCTTTGAGGACAAGTTATGCGTCGGATTTGTTCAGCAAATATATTTTCAGTGGTCGGGTAGATCCAGGTTTCCTGGCCCCATGCGATATATTTTAACTGATGTGAAATCCAGATTACACAGACTATTGATTGTCGAAGTGTTCGTACATCATTTTCAATTTTCTGTCGTGCTCAATTCTCCTCGCCGTGTCCGAATCTTTGGATTCCACAACATTATAGCATACGATATTTTTGGAACGCTTTTCTCTTTCAGTCAGATCATTAATAAATACTTCCATACTATTCGCAGAGGCTCTGGAGTGTACGCACTCCTGGGTATTGGAGCGGATTGTATTTTCCAGGCGAGTGAGCCTCGAGGCAATCTTTTCAATGTCTCTATTGATGTCGTTAAACTTAGTGTCGTACATTTTGCAAATTGAGTCTTTAAATTTGGAGAATTCCGCCGCCAGCATCGATTTGATGGTCGAGATAATGTCAGCTCCATCATTTGAGTCCGCATAGGCTGGGTTTAGGCTGCCTGCTGCCTTTAGATTGATCTGTAAAAATGAGAAATTGACTGGTCAGCTAGAAGAGTGCCAGAGACAAAAAGTTGGAAGTGAAGTTAAAACGTATGCGAGTGCTACAAGTGCGAAAATGAATGTGAAGACGAGTGAAAGTAGTGGAATGAATGTAAAAAGTAAAAGTTATGCTGTTATTGTGAGACTGAAAGATGTGAATGACAAGGTCTCGAGTGTGGATGTGAAAGAGAAAGTGATGAAGGATGTTAGTAAAGAGTTGAATGTACGAGTGAAAGCGGTGAGAGAGATTAGGAATGGCGGCATAGCCATAGAAACTGTGAGTGAGGTTGATTGTGAGAGAAAGAAGATCGAAGAGTGTAAGATATTTAGTGACATTGGATTGAAAGTTGAAAAGCCGAGGAAGATTGGTCCTAAAGTGATAGTGTATGATGTGCCGAATGATATGACGAGCGATGTGTTGATGAGTGAGATGTATGAAAAGAATTTGAAGGATTGTGTTAGTGAGCAAGAGTGTAAGGAAAGAATGAGAATTGTGAGTTGAAAGAGTAAGAAGAACGAAAAGTGTGGGAACGTGATTGTTGAAAATGTAAATTGATAATCCTAATCTTGGGCTGATAAGGAATACAAAAAGTGATTTACCTTAGCAGTACAAGATTAGCATAGTCAAATTAATTTGTAACGTACGAGCGCGCGACACACGAATACATTCATACATGCACGCCTCCCCACCACAGAACTTAGCGTGATCCGTTGGGTTATCGGCAGCGACCGACGCGCGGCTCTCTCTCTCTCTCGATCGCCGGTCTCGTAAGAAAACGCACCACACCGCGAGCACGAGTAGCTCGCAGATCTTTGTTATAAACTAATATTGTCTTATTAGAAATATATAATCAAACCAACGTGCTTCGCTATACCATTCGCTCTCCAACATCCACCATTCCCCAACAGTGATAATTGAGATGAGTGTGCGTGCGACAGAGAGAGTGATTGAAGAAGGAAGAGTATATGTGAAATGGAGTGCATTCCGTGTGAGGAATTTTGAGAGTGTGCCAAGGTGTTTTGGATGCTTTGCGTTCGGACACCTATTGAAAGAATGTCCATTAAAAGAGAGAGTGTGTATGAAATGTTGCGAAAGTGGTCATATCGCGAAGGACTGCAACAAGAGTGAAGTATGCAGAAATTGTAAATTGCGTGGTGCGAAGTGTGATCATTCTGTGTTGTCGAGAGAATGTCCTGAGTATGTGCGTGCGCTAGAGAGGACGCGAACGAGAATGTGTGATGGATAAATGGATAGCGAGCTGCGAATCGTACAGCTGAACTGTGCGAGATCGTATGCCGTTATGTGTGAGTTGGGTGTATGTATGGTTGAGCTGGATGTGAGTGTGGCTATCGTACAGGAGCCCTATGTGTCAGACCGATGTGTGAGAGGGTTACCGAGTAGTATGTCTGTCCTGTTGAATGAGAGTATGAAGTCTGCTGTCGTGATAAATGATGTGAATCTGGATGTAATGATTGTAGAAGAGTGTAGTGACGAATACGGTGTGTGTGTGTGGCTCAAGGGTGTGTTTGGTGAAATGTTTGTGGTGTCCATGTGCTGTCAGTACGGCTCACCCATTGAGCCGTATGTCAGTTACATGGACAAAGTTTGTGAATGTATAAGGGGTATACCTGTGTTGATTGGTATGGACGCGAATGCCGTCTCTCCCCTTTGGCATAGCAAAGTGGAGGTGAAGGACAGAGAGGAAGAAGAACGTGGAAGGGTATTGGAAGAATGGATCGTGAACAAGGGGATGATTGTGCTCAATGAGCCGAGTGAATTTTTCACGTTTAGTGGACCGCGTGGTGTGAGTGACGTTGATGTCACATTAATGAATGATGCAGGTATGGTACATACGTATGAATGGGAAATCAAGGAAGAATAGGGCATCAGTGACCACAATCAGGGGTGTGCGGGATTCCCGAAAATATCTCGGATTCCCGAGAATATTGGGGATTCTCGAGTATGTGCGGGATCCCGAGATGGTTCGGGATACCCGAGAATACACGTGATCCCGCCAAGATCTGTGACTCCCGAAAATATGCGGGACCCTAAAAAGATTCGGGATTCCCGACAATGTACGGGATGTAGAATAATATCTGGGATTCTCGAAAGAGTTGTTATTCTTGAAAATTTCAGCAATCCGAATGTTTTTGTGTTCTTCGAACTTTAAGATCACGTAGCTATGTTGATAGAGCTTGTATACATTTTTATTTATTTATTTATTTATTCATTTATTAACGGGAACTAGCCCTTTAATATACAGTACAATAAACAAAGCAAAAGAAATTGACAGTCAATAAGAATATATACGCATATAAAAAATAAAGAAAATAAATAAAAATATACGCATGGAAGAGCAATTATCTTGAATTGCGCAAGATCTCAAAGGCAGCTCGCTTAAAAGACGTGTATCCAGTGGAAAATATTCTAGCTGGTTAAAAGTGGTGTTAGCTTGGTGACAAATTCGATTCATGGTATCGTTATTGACAAACTTAGTTTTATAAAATGTAACATAGAATAAGTGCGGCTATCTCAATGATCGAAGAGGAGCATTAAAGTTAATAATGGCTAACAGACATGGACTCAGTATTTGACCATTTAAGATTTTAAATAAAAAAGACAGATCAGCAACGGACCTTCGATTTTCAAGAGAGCTCAAATTCAACAAATTCATAACAGGATCATAATCAGGACAACTTTGTGACATCGGACAGTTGAGTCTAGGAGCTACATAACGTAGAAAGGTGTGCTGTACTCTTTCAAGCCTCTGAATATCTTTTTTTAAGAAGGGAGACCAAATAGGCGACGCATATTCAAGGAGAGGACGGACCAAGGAACAATAAAGCAATTTGATCGTAGAGACATAACTGAAATCAGACGAAAAGCGCTTAATAAATCCTAAGATTCTCATCGTTTTATTTAAGATATGTTCAATGTGAAATGAAAATTTAAGTTTACTGTCATAAAAGATACCTAGATCTCGAATAGTGTCAACATTGGAAAGTCTGGTGTTACAGAGATAATACGGTTCAACAATAGGTGTGGAAGAAGTGAAAAATCTCATAACATGACATTTAGAAGTATTGAGCACTAATTTGTTCTTCACACACCAAGATTCAAGATTGGAAAGATCCGATTGAATGAGAGCACAATCTAATTGAGAGTTAATTTTTAGGAAAATTTTTAGGTCATCAGCAAAAAGGAGAAATTTACATCGATGAAAAACCTTGGCGATGTCGTTTATAAATATGTTGAAGAGCATCGGTCCTAAGTGGAAACCTTGTGAAACGCCAGAAGTAACATAGAGAAATCTAGAGAGTGCGTTACGAATGCCTATGGTTTGACGTCTAAATGATATACAGGGTGTTTCTATGAAGTGCAGCCAAACTTAAGGAGCGTATAATTGAGGTAAAAACAAGTAACTTTTGTTAACATACCTATGGTGTCCGATCATTATTGGCGAAGATACAGCCGTTTGAATATCCGCCTACAGGTTGACAATATGACCTACATTCAGCTGCCCGAAGCGGTCAACGCTCCGCGATACGTCCTCGGCTCAGCGCCGTTGTATGCGTGCGACACAGCTGACTTCTCCCTCAACATTTTTTCGAGCCGAGGAAGTGTTAAAATTTTCCGAACTATTTTAAATCACCGAACTATTGGGAAAAAAATTACCTATTAAAAAAGTCCAAACGACAAAAATATTCGAGAACTCATAAAATTTCGAGTTACTTGTGGATAAATGTTCAGCTCGGAAAGTTTACATATTCCAATAGATTTCCAACTTTCGAGTTATTCGTAAATATCCGAATTATTGGTGACGACGTTTCCTGCACTAGAAAATAATTTTTCACTTGGTAAATGGAAAGTAATTATTTCCAGGAAGTTTATTGCTAATAATGCTAACTTAGAAACGTCCACACTAATAATTCGAATATTTACATGTCGAATATTTATCTCCAAGTAACTCGAAAACTTACGAGGGCTCGAATATTCGAATCGCTTGAAATTTTTTAATGGCTTACTTTATTCAACTCGAACAATCGAACCAAATAAATTCCGAATACGTGCACATTCTTAAACACCAATTGCACTAAATACACTGCACAAAAACTTTTGTGCACTGCACAAAAGTTCTCGAATATTTTTGTCGTTTGGACTTTTTTAATAGGTAATTTTTTTCCCAATAGTTCGGTGATTTAAAATAGTTCGGAAAATTTTAACACTTACTCGGCTCGAAAAAATGTTGAGGGAGAAGTCAGCTCTGTCGCACGCATACGACGCCGCCGAGCCGAGGACGTATCGCGGAGCGTTGATCGCTTCGGGCAGCTGAATGTAGGTCATATTGTCAACCTGTAGGTATGTTAACAAAAGTTACTTGTTTTTACCTCAATTATCCGCTCCTTAAGTTTGGCTGCACGTCATAGGAACACCCTGTATAGCTCTCTACCCATGCTAATAAATTGCCACGAAAACCTAAAACAGTTAATTTATTAATTAATAGCTTATGATCAACAGTATCGAGGGCCTTGCTAAAATCTGTGTAAATGACGTCTACCTGGCCATGTGATTCCAAAGTTGAGGCTAAGTAATGGTTAAACAAAGCTAGATTTGAAATGGTAGGTTTACCATTCATGAAACCATGTTGTTCATCAATAATTATAGTACTGACAACAGGTTTAAGTTTGTCATAAACGATACTTTCAAATAGCTTTGGCATCACATTCAAGATACTGATAGGCCTATAATTAGTAATATCAGATCTGTCTCCAGATTTAAAAATCGGCGTGATGGTCTTCCATCGACTCGGGAAAACACCACTCTGTAGGTGTTCGCGAATTTTATTTGCTACTGTATATTTAAAATTTCAACCGTAACTCAACCTTTACGGGTTATGTGACCCCTCTCTTTTTATTGTCGTTACCGCTGGTAACGAGTTAGTTGAGATTTATACTCTGTATAGTTTATGTTGGAATTATAGGGTTTTCTGGAGTTCGTCTCGCGAAGGAATGTAATCCAGATTCAGGTGTTGGTATAATTATTTATTCAACTGTAGACTCAGTCCAAGAAAAAATGTGTATCCACTTATTTTTTACGTTTCTACTTTCTTTCACCCTTTGCAACGGCTGTATTACTCTACTTGCTTTATTCTATTAACCAGGAATATATGTTGACACGTATTGTGTAGGTCGTGATCAGCGCCGCGTATGTCACAACCAGACAATCCGATCATGTTTATCGATAAATCAGATATTATCATTTCCAACAGTTTAGATCAGTCTGTGAGCTTCGAGTTATACTCGCTATAGTTAGATCTATTCAAGAGTGTGGTTCAGTAACAGAACTTGTGCTCATTAGTGTGATCTCCGTCTACTCAGTTTTTGCTAGCGATTAATATAATTGCATAGACTACTCATTGCGATACTCAGAACTCTCATTAGAGTGTTAGGACAGACCCTCACGGGGAACGTATTTTTGTACGCCGCTTAGTTTAATAAATGATAATGTGACGTGAACCAGCAACTTGCACATGTGAGATTAAAACAAAATTTGGAAGTAGGTGCGGCTTGTTGCGACATTTGAAATCAAAACATCCAGTTGGTCCAGAACCAACGACAAACGTCTCATATTTAGATAGTGTTTCAGAGAAATCTAAAGCCCTAACTAATGCCATTGCACGCATGATGGCCCTAGATTTACAGCCGTACACAGCATAGTTGAAAACAGTGGATTCCGATCAGTTTTGAAAGTTGCTGAACCAAAGCATAAAATACCTTCACGTTCGACGTTTTCGAGGAAAATAATAGCCCAATTGTACGAGGACTTATTGAAACAAATTGATAACCAAATATGTTCAAATATTGGAGAAGGTAATAACTTTCGTTATTGTACGTGTTACTATTTTTTTGTTACTTATATTTTCTTGTGTGTTATGGAATCACTGTAATACTTCATATTATAAAATTTGTAGATACTGTCTTATCATTTACAACTGATGGGTGGTCTTCACGGGCTGTGGAAAGCTATATATCAGTGACAATTCATTATTTAAGTAATGATTTCAATTTATATCACCATATGCTTAATTTAGAATTGTTAAAAAAATCACACACAGCAGAGAATATTAAAGATGCATTACTGAAGGTCTCACTTCATGGAAGTTCTATATTGTAGATAAAAAGTTAACTTTTGTTACCGATAATGGTAAAAATATGGTAAAAGCAATACGAAAGTGCAAAACGTGGACACGGATACCGTGTTTTGTACATTGCATCCAATTAATTGTAAAATCAACACTTAAGAAATTTCCTTTGTACATGATCATAGACAAAAAATGTAGAGATATTGTAGGATTTTCTAAATGATCGACAAGTGCGAGACAAAGCTTCGTCGAAATACAATTATCTATGAGTCCAAATGAAACGCCGTTACAACTACTCCAAGAAGTGGACACTCGATGGAATTCGGCATATACAATGTTTCAAAGGATTAACATTTTACGCAAACCACTTACTGCAATATTATCTGCTAATAATATGCCACCAAATTTGTCACATGACAAGTGGAAATTTATAGAAGTAATAGTAAGCGTATTAGAACCTATAAAGGATGTAACTGATATAATGTGTGGAGAAAAATATCCAACATTATCAGAATACTTACCAATGTACATTGGATTAGTGAATATATTTGAAGAATATGATCAGCAAAGTTCATTGGCAAAGGAAATTTGTCGCCAACTATCTATGGAATTAAAGGTTTTATGTTATATTTTAAAAATATAATATAAGTATTACAGAATACAATATGTAGAGAGTATGATACAAAAATACAATTTATTTTTAGGTACGTTTCGAAAATATTATTAAAAATGAAAAGTTGATAATAGCAATGCTGTTGGATCCTCGATATAAAGATAAGCTTCTTGAAACAACTGATTCAAAAAAGGAAGCAATTAATTGTTTGAAAAAGAATATTTTATGGAAAGAAGAGGACGAAAACAATAACAGTTTGGAGTACAAATCAAAATATGATCAAAATGATTACATCCTTCAAGGCGGCTGTCACCAAAATGCGAGCGAATTAATACCGAACTGTGGCATTCTTTTTCATTTTACCTTACTGTTCTTTACTCTATACTTCATTTTGCTTTACTTTACTTTTAATTTATCAGTCTTCATTCCTGTATCACTATTGTATCACATTAAATAAAATTAAAAATTTAAAATTAAATTAAAAATTTAAAAATGGTTAAATAAAATTAAAATTAAAATTAAAAATGGTAGATTTCTGAACTGTCTATAAATTAATGACATATGCTTTTTATATCCCGGAAGTAATGAATACATTATACATTAATTTTTAGGAGAACCAAAATCGAAGTTATCGAAATTTTTCGAGGGTAAGCTTGGAAAATCAATAAGTGATAGGGAGTAAAAGCAGAAACTTTTATTGAAAGTCGAGATTATGAATTGAATGTCTATTTCGAAGAAAATCTCGTATCGAGAGATACAAATATTGTTGATTGGTGGAAGAACAACAGCGCAAGGTTTCCAAAAATGTGTAACGTAGCACGAAAATATATTGCGATTCCTGCAACACAAGCAAGTAGCGAACGATTATTTCTACAGCAGGAAATGTAATAGCTAATCGAACTAAATTATTGTCCGAAAATGTTGAAAAACTTGTTTCTACACGAAAATTTAAAATAAAATATCACAATGGCTTTCGGATTCTGATAATTGTTGGAAGTATGGAGAAACTTAAAATGTCGGGAATCACAGACGTTTTCGGGAATCCCGAACAATTTCAGGATCCCGAAAATTCGCGGGTATCCCGGATGTTTTCGGGATTCTGAACTTCTCGGCATTCTATCCCGATCTCGAGAAAAATTCCCGTCCCGACCGGGATCTCGCACACCCCTAACCACAATGTCATCGTCATAAGAGTTGGTGGCACTAATAACAATGTGTGCGAGGTGGAGGGTATGAGGAAAAGGTGGTCACTGAAAGGTGTGAAGTGGGATGAGTATATGGAGAGTGTAAGGATAAGAGCGGAAGGAGTTGGAATGAATAGATTTGAGAGCATGAACGTGGATGACAAACTGGAAAGATT
This sequence comes from Hedychridium roseum, assembly GCA_963989215.1. NCBI lineage: Eukaryota > Metazoa > Arthropoda > Insecta > Hymenoptera > Chrysididae > Hedychridium > Hedychridium roseum. The sequence goes on along the minus strand of OZ022311.1, from coordinate 10,440,656 downwards.
GATGGGATGGATCGAAGAAGCGAATGATGAGACAATGAGGCGTGTAGTTAGGGAGAATAAACGGAGAGTGAAGTGGTGGTCTACCCAGTTGTATGAGATGAGAAAAAATGTGAGAAAATGGAGGAAGAAATTCCAAAGAGCGCGTGGAAAGAATAGTGAGAATGTGGAATACTGTGCGAATGAATATAAGAAATATCTGAGAATATATAAAAAAAAGAGATGAAGAGTGCAAAAGATAATGATTGGAAAAAGTTTGTGAGTGTGAAAGGAAATGAGGACCCTTGGGGAGTTGTATATAAGATATGTATGGGTAAAAGAAAGAATGAGGTTATGAGTGGAATAAAAGTGGGTGAGTGTGTTACTAAGGCATGGAAGGAAACTATGACTGCCTTGATGAATGAGTTTTTTCCTGCTGCCGATGCGATTGATTGTACGAATGACTACGATACTGAGAATATGGGGAATTTAAGTTTTGAATGGTGTGAGATTGATATTGCTGTGAGACGATCTAGGACCGGCAAAGCGCCGGGACTAGATGGAGTGAATGCTGAAATGTTGAAGAGAGTATGGTATGCCATTCCGGCATACCTGAAATCGTTGTATGATGAATGTCTGAGAAAGGGATACTTCCCGAATGAATGGAAGATTGGTAGTGTGGTGATTTTATTAAAATCACCTGAGAAAGTGAAAACGGATCCTCGGTCGTACAGACCAGTCTGTCTTTTGTCGTGCATGGGTAAGATTTTAGAGCGCATGATGGTGAATCGGTTGATGAAGAAAGTTGGTGAAAGGATGAATGAATGTCAGTTTGGTTTTCGGCAGGGTCTGTCGACCGAGGATGCGTGGTATCGTGTGCAAATGCAAGTGAATGAGGCACAGGAAAAGTATGTGTTAGGAATGTTCATTGATTTCAGAGGCGCGTTTGATTATTTAAAATGGGACTGTGTGTTGAGGAAATTGTGTGAGGTTGAATGTGAAGAGCTGGGCCTATGGCGCAGTTACTTCAGTGAAAGGAAAGCGTGTGTGATTGGAGTGGATGACATAGTATGGAAGGATGTGATGAGAGGTTGTCCCCAGGGATCCATATGTGGTCCGACCGTATGGAACCTCATGATGGATGACTTGTTGAATGCGTTGGTTGCGAATGGTTGCAGTCCTGTCGCGTACGCTGATGATTTGTTATTAACTGTATGTGCGAATAGTAGCAGTGAGTTGGAGCGTGTGGGAACAGAATGGATGAAAATAGTGTGTGCATGGGGTGAATCGGTTGGTGTGTATGTGTCTGAGCGTAAGTCTGTGTGTATGTTGCTGAAAGGATGTTTGTCAAGGAATAGGTGTCCGAACGTGAGAATGGGTGCAGTGTGTATGAAATATGTTGAGTGTGTGAAATACCTTGGTGTGTATGTGAGTGAGCGAATGAACTTCAGGAAATACCTGGAGCGTGTGAGAGAGAAAATGGTGAATGTTGTAGGTAAAATGAGAAGAGTGTTGCGAAGAGAATGGGGATTCGGGAGAAAGGCTGTGCGAATGATATATAATGGAATGTTTAGTGCGTGTGCGTTGTATGGATCGAGTGTCTGGTATGGATCGATGCAAATGAAGTATGCAAGAGAGAGTGTGAATAGGTGTCAGAGGATTGTGTTGTGTGCATGTGTGAGAGTATGTAGGACCGTGTCGACCGAGGCGATGCAAGTGTTGATGGGTGTGTTACCGAGGGATTTAGAGTGTGTGCGTAGAGGAGTATTGTTTAACACTTTGTTGACCAGTCACGAGTTAACTCGTGATGCTCTTTTGTTTTTCGCACCTTTTATTTTTTTTTAAATTTATATTGTTTTATTTATGTAAAGCAAACCACGCTTCTCTTTAAACTGTATTTGCCGCGTTACCGACAAAGCCTACTAGATGTCACGATGGACAGCTAGGATAATTAATGAGATAAGAGAGTGGGCGGCTATCACTGTCAGAAATAAACTTCTAGCCGGAACTAAAAGGCTTTAAATGTTTCTTTTGTTTTTATAGGTGAGGGAATTTTTGTTAATAGATAATGTAATTGTTTAAGAGCTGTAAACACGTTTTGTCAATAAAACTTTTGTTTTTATAGAAAAACGCAATTACGTCTTGTTCCACCAGTCAAGATTATAAAATCATTATATTTATATTGTTTTACTTCCACATCGAATTACGAAATAATAGCCGGTGACATGAGATAAATTTTCAGTAAAATTGCCAGTCAACAATGTGTTAAGGTGCGGAAGGGCTTTAGTATGACTGAAATGGATATGTTGAGTGATGAGGAGGTAAGTATGAATGATGTGAATGAGTGTGGTGTGATTGTGGAAAATAGGTTGTATGATGAATGGTAGAGAAGGTGGGATGAATGTGAAAAAGGACGAGTGACGTATGAGTTTATTAACCCTTTCGCTACGTCGGTTCGGTCCACCGTGTCGCCACGCCTGAACGGAACCCCCCGCCAAAAGTGTACAGATTTCGCGTGGTAGTGTATTTTGGAAGGAAAGGAATTTGTCTTTAAAATAATGTACTCATAATTTCTACATAAGATATAAAGATAAGATTTAAATTTATTTAATGGCTCCAAAGAGTCTCATTAACAATTTAAAATAGTGGAAGAATAATATATAATAATACAGTAATAAAATAAAACAATATATAATATACAGTGATTAATATTTAAATGAATTAATAATAATTTAATTCAGTGTGATATATTCTGAAACATGGATACACGCACAACCCAACATCACATTCTTGGCATTGATATCGAGATTCCTGTCTCCTATCGTTTTTCTTACATACGACACACCTTCACGATCCTTTTTTTTCATTGGCGTCATAAAGAGAAGGAAAGTGTCTTCCGTTGAGTCGTGCTGAGTGATTGTTTCCGGGTCTAATAGAATGACGGCTTGCTTGTTTCTGATATTTTTTCAAAATTTAATCGATTAATTTCAACTGAAATTTTGCAATTGATATAGTTTTACCGGTTTTCAATTTGTATAAGCAATATGAATTCCATAAACACATGTCGATCATATAAAAGAAATATTTCTTGTACCATTTCGTTGTTTTTCGTGTAGAATTTATAGTGCTGATGACCATGTCAGTCTTATCTAGAGCACCCATCAATTTATTATATTCATGTACACAAGATGGTTTCTGTACAATTTCTTGTGTACTGTAGCGTTTTTTAACATCCACAAATTCCACCTTATGTATGGTAGAAATCATAAAAACCTCTTTTTTGTCCTGCCATTTTATGGTTAACATATTTGCGGTCGAGCGAAAGCACGCACCACCTTTTTTTAATTTTTAATTTATTTTCGGCATTCCTTTCCTCCTCTTTTTTACAGTGCCACAGGCATTTGTATAATTTTTGTGTAGTACATCAAATAATGCGGGGTTTGTATACCAATTGTCAACGTAAAGCGCGTGGCCTTTGCCTAGATATGGCTCTAGGAGGGACATTACAATGTTTCCCGATTTACCATAATCCTTGTTTTCCGTCCCTATAGTGGTATCAGTCCCCGTATAAATAATGAAATCTTGAATGTATCTTGTCTTGCAGTCACACAGAACAAACGATTTTATGCCAAATCTATTCCGCTTCGACGGGATAAACTGCTTGAAAGACAGTCTGCCTTTGTATCGAAGCAGACTTTCATCGACACATAAGTCACGGTAAGGTTAGAAGATGTTCGAAAATGCTTTTCGTAACTCATCAATTATTTTGCAGATTTTACGTAACCGATCGGAACTGGATACTTGATCGTCACTAAAGTGCAGCATTCGCAGAAGTAATAAGTACTGGTCTCTGCTGATTACATCGCCAAAAATATCGCTTCTCAATAATTTATCTCGGCTCCAGTGTTCTGCTAATGATAGCCTTTTGTTGCGGGTCATCAAAAAAGATATAGCGATAAAGCAGTATAATTCACTTAGCTCTGTACCAGCTATTATTTCATTGTTTCCCTTTTGTTGCCAATAGCTGTTCATTTTTTCTGCAATGTATTCCATTAATTTTTCGCTCACAAATAATTGGAAATAGTCTATAATTTTCCACGAGTATCTTATCCCTCATTGAATTCCTGAATTCTGTGGATTAAAATGGTGAATTTTGGGTTTGAACTTTGCCGTTGGCCATACCATATTTGATACGGCCGCACTTTCCATGTAATTCTCTTCAATTTCCTCAAATTCTGAGGTACTTAATATATTCACTTGTCTTTTTTTGCGAGGTACTATTTCTGTACTTGATTCGCTTTTATTACAGCTATGTGAATCAATTATTAATCTCTCGAAGGTGTTCACCAGTTGCAATTTCCTTGCTGCCATTTTGTGAAGGGCAAAACCTGAACACTTTATTGAAATTAAAAGTAAATTATAATGTAAGAAATGAGGATACTTTTAGACAGCAGGCGTACGTACCACTATAAAGCTTCTCTGAAATTCTTTATCCTAAAGTTTGCAGTATTCTCGATTTTCTATTCCTTTATGACAATTAATAGTAAAGAAAAAATGCAGGTAGAACAAATATAATTCGTATTGTGTGTGGTTTATTCGTTTCGTCAAAAGATTTATTCATCAGTCACAAGAGGCGCTGCTGCCCAAAAACTAGGTCACAATTTTGCCGGTTTTCGCATGTCGCTGTGGGTCACATCATGCACGCCGGATATATCCGGCGTTCGGAGCGAAAGGGTTAAGAATGTGAGATGCGTGAAAGATAATGTTGAGTTTGATCCGAATGTGTGGATGTGTTTCTTGCTGACTGGTCATGGAAGTATGAAGACATTTTTCTATGAAAGTAATTTGTGTGAGAGTGCGAGATGTAGATGTGGTGCGCGAATGGAAGATTGGAAGCATGTGTTGAGTGAATGCGAGAGGTAGCATGAGCTCAGAGACCTGGTGTGCACGGGAGTAAGAGTGCATGATGAGGGTATGATTGACGTGAACGATGTTCTGCAGAACCGCAGAACGTATGAGTGTATGAGTGAGTATGCTGTGCGTGTGTTTGAGAGACGTAAAAATGAAATTTATGAATATGCAATGACTGAATGAATGAGTATGCATGTGTGTGTGTAACGCAGGGTAGTAACCGCCGGTTGAAAGACTACGATCGATTCCGGTATGGAACCATTGGGAATGGCAACCCCACGTACCCGAGCTGGCTTATCGGTGCTAAAGGATTGCAAGATCCTTACCGATCCACGACCAGGGGTAACCTGGTACTGCGGGGGTCGGGGGCCCACGGGGGCGATACAGCCGCCCGCCCCGACCATCAGGGAAGGCCCACGGAAGGTAGTGCAATCACGGGGACAGTGGTTAGAGCCCATATCGCGGGGTAGAGGTCGTGGTTGGCCTCGACGGGTGAGCTGCGGTCTCAGCTCGGGCGCCGGCCTGCAGAGTCCGGTAGAGGTTTAGATAGGCCTCGCTCGCACCAATGAGGATTTCGGGCTTGCACCCGGGTCAACTTGTAGCATGAACGCTTCGGCACATGTGCGCTGATTCGACGTATTCCAATCCGACGCCCATGAGGGCCGTGTGGGTTAAGCCGCGAGGCAGGTACCGCACGTTAAATCAACCTTCGACTTTATGTCTAATTAAAATAGGGCTACACAGCGTTGCTACGGGCCGGTACCCTGAGCCGGACACATATGTGGCAAGCGTCATAGACGTTGGATGACACTGCATCAACTGAGCATCAACTACTCTCTCGACTCCGTGCGAAAAATAAATACAACACGATAAATAGAAGTAAAGATACTAAGACGGATAGATATCAAGTACCAAGAGTAAAGAAAATGTCAATGAAATTGTACAATACGCCCATTCGCCCGTTCGAAATGTGTTGGTCCTAGCGACCAACGAATGAAAAGACTCTGGTTCACGTGACTTAAAAGGCATAGCATGGCATAAATAAATAAATGAGATGAGAAAGAAATAATGGATGTTGGCTCCGCTGCGTGTACACAGGTCTGTGATATATCTTTGCCTGCATCAGCGGTTGTTCACTTGGTACCCCCAGTCATGGTGCGCAGCGGGAAACAGCAAGCGGCTGGCACTCGGGGTCGTGGTTGCGAAGACGCGGTTTGAGATTCGCGCGCAAACTGGTCGGCCGGTTTAGCCGGTTTAGCACGGTAGGGTGTTCGCTGACTGCTGTGGGCGGCCAAATAAATTTCTAACTTGCTGGAGTGGTATCTTGGCTAAGCTGGGATATCACTCTGGTGCAGGCACGCAGTGTGGTCAGCAAATGAAATACATAGAAAGAAAGAAAGAAAGATAGAACATACGGGCACATACGCTCGGTCCTCCCCCTTTTCACGTTGGTCAAACATCCTGTGGGTGGCCCTTAGTATTTCATTCGCTTCGCAAACGAGACTGCCCGAAGAATGTTTTCGAGGGGAATTGTGGAAACTCAATAATATCATTAGCACAAACAGTGCAAGTAAACTTTCTGAATCAAAAGTTTATACGTGATAATATTAGTAGATATCAAGTAATTGAAAAACATTCTGTCGAAATAAAGATATGTCAAAAAACAACGTAATAAACTCTTTTGAAAACAATATCTAATACATTTTATAAGCAAACGATATTTGGGTGAAATATCACGCGAGGGACTCTTTCGGTACTTCTTATTTTGCAATGTTACTATCATATAAAAAATGTTAACGACTTGTGTCTTGCATTTAATTGCAAACTTTAGACAAATACATAAAGTTATAACACATTTAGATAGAAGGAAACATCATACAGTATTTGAAAAAAAAAATGGCTGAATTTTTACCCGAGGAACGTATGAGAGTTAATAGTAATAACAATATTCTTATAGGTGTCTTATTTTTGTGAGTTAGGTAGCGAAGGTGTTTCTCACAGAACTACTAATGTAGAATCGGGGCCTTTCTACCCAAAAAGAATTCAGTGGATCGGTAGCGGAAAAGGGCAATAAGATCATATAATCGCAGGGGAGCGCGGTAGCTCATTTGGTTGGAGCCCCGACTCACGTGCGAGAGGTCTCTTAGGATCGAGTCCCGGCGGAGTCACAAAGACACGCTATCAAAATAATGAAAGCCTGGCACCATGTCCAGAGTGTACGCTTTCTTCCAATATCTCATGGGAAAGAGAGAAAGGGGAGTCCCACTACACTAAAAAAAAATACTCTTATTAAAGATTCATTATAAGAATCACAAAGGCAAGGCAGTTTGTCAAAACGTATGTAAAATTCGTTTGAGTAGACCGCCAAGTGTACCAACTGTGTCCCAACTTTGGGACACATCTTCAAACATTTTTCTTTTAATAACTGCAATTTCTAAATAAAATACAGTTGTTAACTATGATGACTAGAAATGTCACACAGCTGTTATAACAACCTTCTGCCCTAAGTAAAATAATTTGTTTTTTGCTTATTTTCAAGCATTTGTTTTGGTGATCAAATCAACGTGCGGATGCACATCTTTAGAGGTAGAAAACGTTATAAAAATATGTCTGAAACATGCAGCCGAGCGGTTGCATGGAAAACAAAATAAGGCGCGAGAAAACAATGATGTGGACACAGTGGGGAACTGAGACAAATGTTAAAAATGAGTTTGTTATTATTGATTTTTGTTTATTTAATTTATGTATTTATTTATCTACTGTTACATCCGCATATAACAAATCACTAGACTAAGAAATCTAGTAATATTTTTCCTTTCAAGGTTTCCTAAAACATAGAATCATCTAATACGTGCGATACGACTACACTAGCTTCTTTTTCTTCACCTTCACAGGTGGCACTATTCAAAAGGCATAATGAGTAATGAAACTACAAAGTAATGATAATAATCTTATATCCGTGGAGGGTTGACGAGCGTAGCTTTCTCACGTTCCTCAATCGCCCACTTGACATGCCTTCTCATCGATGCAATCTTTTCACATAAATAGGCAGATCACATTTCTCGCCTCGGTCCAAAATCAAACGAACTATCTAAACGTAAACTTCCTCTTAAGCGGCGAGGAATGTGACTGCGACGAAATTCTGCGAACTCTCGAAGCTCCACCCACGAGCCCCACCACGACACACTAGTTCACCGCGCTGCAATTCAATTCAAAAAAGTAAAGAAGCTGAATAGTTAACATCTATCTTTCAATCAGTACGGAGCTCTCCAAATTCAAACTACAGTTAACATCTCGCCTTCTATCAGTAGGGAGCTCTCCTAATTCAAACTACTCACACAGTTCAAATCTAGCTTTCATACGGTTAAAACCTATCTCTCGTCCAGTTCGGACCTATTTGCTATTTCTTTACCAAGTCGGCTCTCGTCCAGTTCGGACCTATTTGCTATTTCTTTTCCAAGTTGTTTTCTCGTTTACTAATTCGTGTGTCCTGGCACCCAGTGGGCTGAGCTTCGAAGATCGAAACTTCTAATCAACAAGAACTACTTCATACAACCAATGTAAGTCTATTTCAATTATTCTACGTTTATATATATTATACCTGTACTCTACGCCACGAGCGAGCATTTGTAAAATGTCCTAAATTATACCGACTCATCACCAATTTGTACTACTGCTTGTAACATTTCATTTTATCACAATATATGTACGTATTTAACCGTTCGTTGGAATCCTCATTTTCTTTGGGAAAACCTACATAAATCATATCATCTTCCAAACTCGCTTCCCCTCGACGGACAACAAGTAAATTCTTTTCTTTTTCATATTTCCCAAAAGTATATTTGTAATAACCGCGCATCCCTTACGACGACGCGCGCGCACGTTCATTCCGCACTTTTCCCCAGCCATTCACGCGAGTCTAGTGACTATTTGACTATAACGGAAGAATTGAGTCGCGGCGCATCCCGAGTAAATTTGCTTAACTGCGTCTGACTCAAAAAGGCGACTATCCGTGGCATAGGTCGAAATTCTCTAGCAAGACCGCACCTGCCCGGACGTAACACTACAAAAGAATACTGGTACAAAAAGAATACTGGTAAATGGAATGAAACTTATTAGTATGGGTCTATTATTAGAGTAAAATTATTTATAAAATATATTAGTAGTAAAATCCGTGGAAATCATACTGAAATCATTATTAGCAATGAATTATGGCGCAAAATACACAAAATAAATACATAGTTATCACAAAAAGAGATCGGATGATAAATCGCAATCTTCGTCGAAGTGAATGACTCGCCGACTTAAGTTAAACCACGATTAACTATTACGAGTAAGAGGACTGCGCCACCTAGTGGCAGTGCCAAGTACTACTCTCTTGCAGTTTGTCGGGATGCACTAATAAAAGTTTTTTCTAATAAAAACAACGATAGCAACCAATAAAATAATAAACAAATTAACAGAAAAATTTGTGATTGAAAAGTTCACAGGTAAAAACTCTAATGGAATTCAATGGCTGAACATTTTTGAAAATTAATGTAGTCGTTTAGGCATACAGAAAGATACAGAGAAAATCGAGATTTTTAGACTATTTTTAGAAGGTTCTTGTTTCGACTGGTATTGTTCAATATTTATAAAACATTCATTGGAGTCAGAATGGAAAACTTGGACAGATAATTTCTGCGAGACTTATGCAGATAAAGGTTGGTCGCCGGTAAAATATGCAATTCTATACAGATACATAAACGGATCATTATTAGATTATGCCCTAAAGAAAGAAAGAATTTTACTAGAAATGAACAAATCAATTGATTAATGCACCTTAATCGATCTTATTGCAGTGGGGCTCCCAACTTTCAATGAATTAAGAAGTCTAGAATATCTAACAAAGAGAAAAACTATGGATGATAGGAATACAAACAAAAATTCCAAAGACGATTTGGAAAAAAAAACAAAAAAAAACCATGCAAAATCTGTGAAAAAGGATGTAAGAATAATCGTTATCACCCTGAATCCTCATGCTGGTTTAAAAGAAATGAGAATGATGAGAAAGAAAAAAATCCAATCAAGTTTGTAAATAGTGCAGAAATAGAATCTAAATTAAGTGATACAGATCTAAAAAACTTGTAGTTCCACCATTAATCAAAGTCAAATTACTATTACATGACACAATAGAAACATTCGAAATATATGACTCAGGCTCAAATGTTTCATTAACAAGTTGAAGATTATTAAAATTGAAAGAGGGAAAAGAGAAAAAAATAGATAACGAGCAAAGTACAAATTTATGGACGATTAATGGTGCGAAAATAATTAATGGAATGATAAGCATGAAGGTAAAAATTTTTGATATAGAAAAAGCTGTTGATATTTTCGTGATTGATAAAGAAAATTTTCAATATGACTTTCTGATTGAATTAGATATAATAAAGAAATTTCAATTAATTCAAGATGAAAATTTAGAAATCAAACAAAAAGCAAATAATGAAGAGAATAAAAGACTGCCATATAAACTTCACTCGACATATAGACGTATCAAATTTTAAGATTTCAGTCAATCATTTAGACTATCAGAAAAAAGCTGAAATGAATAAATTAATAGAGAAATATAATAGAATTTTTGCCAAAGATAAATATGACGTAGGTACAGTGAAAGGTTATTGTTGGATTAATTTCGGTCCGTGGAAGGATTTCCAGGTTTAATCAATTCAGTGCCACCTTTTTATTATAACCAATGTATTTAAATTTACCCTCTTTTGTGAACATACAATACTTGCGGGACCTTTTTACGAGAGGAAGCAGTACACAACCGTCGCGGACCGTTAGAACATAATCACGCGCGAAAAAGGAAACCGAAACATTTGTTAGGGAGGCGGGCGCTTCGAAACCTTATTTCATCAGTTATGAAGCGCATATTGACCTACTAATTGATAAATATTGTAGCAAAAGACCATATAAATGCAATATGAAAGATAAAAAAAAATAGAAACACAAGTAGCAAAACTACTTGAGAAAAACGTAAGTAATAGTGGAATCATACAGCCCATTTGCTGCTCCAGTAACCGTAGCACACAAAAAAGAAGAAAACAAGAAATGAAGATTATGCTGTGATTTCAGGGGCCTAAACAAACTAGTTGTGCCTCAATCACAACCTTTTCCTCAAATAGGAGACCTAATGGTAAAAACAATAAATTGTAAATTTTTTTCAACATTCGACATAAACTCAGCATTCTGGTCGATTCCGTTACGAATAGAAGATAAAAAAACAACAGCGTTTGTCACACAAGAAGGACACTTTCAATGGACTTGTCTGCCATTTGGATTAAAAACATCGCCAGCAATTTTTCAAAGAATATTAAGTAACATAATACGAAAATACAAACTATCAGATTTTGTTGTAAATTCTATAGATGACATTCTAGTATTTTCTAAATCCTTTTCTGAACATATTAATCATTTAACGCAATTACTAGAAGCAATAAAAAAGAAGGATTTAGATTAAAATTCTCCAAATGCAAATTCGCAGAAAATTCAGTAAAATATTTAGGTCACATTATAAGCAACAATTCGATACGTCCAGTAAAGGATAAGTGGATCCCAATAAAGAACTTTCCAGTTCCGAAAACACAAAAAAATGTTAAACAATTTTTAGGGAAAATAAATTTTTATAACAAATATGTACCAAATATAGCTATAACATTAGATCCACTGCACAACCTATTAAGAAAAGGACAGCAATTTATTTGGACGGAGGAATGCCAAAAATCATTTGAGAAGATGAAACAATTACTGTGTTCTCAACCAGTATTAGAGATATACGATCCAGATCTATATATATATACACAGACGCAAGTTTACAAGGTATAGGAGCCGTCATGAAACAAAGGAAACCAAATAATGAAAAAAAACCAGTACCGTACTTTTCAAAAAAACTAAATGATAGTCAGAAAAGAAAGAAAGCTATATATTTGGAATGTCTAGCAATAATAGAAGCAATACAATATTGGCAATACTGGCTAATGGGAAAATCATTTATAGTTTGTTCGGATCACAAATCATTAGAAAATCTGAACATAAAATCCAGAACAGATGAAGAAGTAGGTGATTTAACCTATTATCTATCACAATATAATTTTACACAATATTAATTTTATTATATTATATTATATATTAATTTTACACAATAATTACGGCATTTGACTAACTGTCTTGTGTTGCTCTGTGCTAGTGGAAGACAAAAAAGTGAAGGTTTGAAAATCGGCTTGCTTACTTTAATGCAGTTGCTCCATACCGATGCTGTTTGGCCTGACAATTGCGGTTTGTTGCTTTCCTGCTATTAGCCATAGACTTTATCCTAGACCCGCCTAGGACCAGTGTTCTACGCCGACGTGTGACATTCTACGCGTGACATCTATTGAAGTGCCTAATAACTATAGACAATGCAGTGTCGATCCTGTCGTAAATTTCTTCCGGCCAGTAATATTTGCACAGGTTGCGGATTGGACAACAACAACCCGTCCGCCATTGCGGGTTCCGCACAGCTTACTATCGCTGATCAGCTTAATGCTCTCGCTTCAGCGGTTTCAGACATTAAAGCACAACTTACCAAGCTGAATCAGTTGGATATCGGAGCGCAACTGATGAAATTAAATGACCTCGACCAAATAAAAGCAGACGTAGCGCAATCCAAGCTAATCAGTGCTAGTTTAAAAGAAGCGCAGCGGGATATCAAGCTAGTCAATCAGAAGCTTCATAATCTCGCTTCCTCGCACGCTTCTATTAATCATAGATGCTCTATGCTTGAAGCTTCTGTGGCAGGCATTAAGGAGAAGGTTCAAAAACTGGCTCCGTCTGATACCTTGCAACCTATGTCGAAAACGTCAACGTCAACGTCAACGATGTTCCGGGATAATGAGGTCATAGTCACCGGCCTCCCTTATACTACTGACAAACGCTTACCGGACATAATAATGGCTCTCGCCAGTGCTCTTGCGATACCGTGCCATACTTCGGAGGTTGCAACTGCCTACTTCTTAAAGTCAGCAAGGAACTCTGCTTCTCGTCCTTTAGTAGTGCGCTTCTGCTCCACATTTGTGCGTAACAAGTGGCTTAAGGCAAAGAGTACGGTCAAATATATTTACGCATCCAATTTATTCCCCTCGTGGTCATCCAATACGATCATAAACGTCAACGAACGTTCGACCCTGGCCGAGAGGAATAAACTTACAGAAGCTAAGTCTGCAGCACGTGCCTCTAACGTACGTTTTGTTTGGATGAGGAGAGGAGTGGTTTATTATAAACTTTATGAATCTGACCAACCGCGCCGCTACAGGACACCTGCGGACTTTCCCTCCACCTCTTCTTCTGCTGGAGCATCTGCCTTCACTCAAGCTTCTCTACAACCATCTCAGACGGGGAGTACCAGTAATAACTGACTACGATCCCTGCTGAATCTCACTTTACCAGTTGGACCTCTGCGAACGTCATCACGAGACTCTCTCCTCCCTTCACCTGCTGCTTCATCTACTTCATCCACTTCTTTCGTGACTGCGCCTTCATCTTCTGACCGCCTCTCTGCAAACTCTATGCACACGGAATCTTTCCAATCACTTCTTTCGGAGTCCAGTCACACGACTATCAACGAGCATCAACCTGCGAAACCAATTGTTAATCGACGTACCCATTTAACTATTGCTCATCTTAATGTAAGATCTATAGTCCCGCATCTTCAGTCTGTCATTGACCTGCTAGCGCTACACTCAATTGACATCCTTGCTATCTCGGAAACTTGGCTTCGAGAGGATATTACTGACGGTAACGTCCGCGTCTCGGGCTATAATTTTGTAAGAGCGGATAGGAATTCTACCCTACTCTCTAGAGGAGGGGGTGTCGGCCTTTACATTCGTTCGTCAATCTCCTATCGGAGTCTTTTTCGCTTTGTTTCCTCTTCTTCTGATCATAAAGATCTGCTAGAAGCCTGCGGCATTACCCTGCGGATTAAAGGCAGGTCACTCGCTTGCTTTTGTGCTTACCGTCCACCCCGAGCTTCAATTCTTGTTATTCGTCAACTAGAATCTTACATTCTTGAATCTTCGTTAGGTGTGGACGACATCATCTGTCTGGGAGATCTAAATATTGATGCCGGTAACCCTCTCGAACCGGGTTTCCCTGTCCTTCGCGCATTTCTTGCTAACTTATCGCTTAAGAATATCATTAACTGTCCAACTCGTCTCACATCAACTACTGCAACCCTTCTTGATCTCATTATGATACCGGATTCCATGCACGACTATCAATCGACCGTAAAGGACTCCTTCGGAATTAGTGACCATCTCCTAGTACTGGCAATACTGGATTTCCCGAAGATCTTGCCTTCAGTACAATATGTTTATAAGCGTAATTTTAATAAACTGCCATCTGAAGCCTTTACACATGTCCTTCGTGATCTTAATTGGTCCCGAGTTTTTGATGCTGATGATGTTAATACTAAAGTGAGCATTTTTACGGGACTTGTAATGGGTCTATTTGATCGGTTTGCGCCTATTAAGCGATGCCTAGTGCGATGCCCTAAACCACCGTGGATCACGGATACCATCAAACGTATCCTGAAACTTAAGAACGCTGCCTTAAAGCAGTGGCGACGACACAGAACCATCAATTGTCGACTCAACTACATACAACTGCGTAATTTTGCTATTTCGTCCCTGCGTCGTGAGAAAAAAGCTTACTTTGCCTCTATACTTCGCGAGGAAAATTCATCGTTTCTGTGGCGACAACTTAGAATGTTGGGTATTCCGGGTAAGAATAAAAACTCGAATGACTATCTTACCCTCCTTGAAGAAGCCGATCCGTCGGTCATTAACAGTAATTTCATTCAGAATCTACCTTCCACATCCGCCTCTCCGGACTTAATACAAAGCTACAACACTTCATATCCTCCACGTGTTACCTCCTTTTCCTTTCGTCCTATTACTATGTCTGATTTGTACAGTGTCTTTACGTCTATCAAACTTGCTTCATCTTATCCCTCAGATGTTACGGGAGTGATGATCCTCATGTGCGCTCCTTCTTGCCTAGATGCCTTATTAAACATTATTAACTCATGCCTAACGCGAGGTCTTTTTCCGAATGATTGGAAGAAAAGTTATGTGGTTCCTATTCCAAAAAACCCGGCTCACCCATCGTTAGATTCTCTCCGTCCAATTTCTCTGCTTCCTTTCCTGTCTAAGGTAATGGAAAAACTATGTCACCGCCAAATTTCCACATATGTCAACTCCATCTCATGCATTCCTTCTTTTCAGTCTGGCTTCGGCCCTAATTACAGTACTACTACTTCCCTACTGCATCTTTCTAATTCAGTTCTACATGCTTTCGATTCTTCTTCTATTGCTGCAATTATTTCACTAGATTTTTCCAAAGCTTTTGACACAATTCATCATGACCTCTTACTTGCTAAACTAAAATTCCTGGGATTTGACCCTATGTCACTGCTATTTTTCTCTTCATACTTTGCTGACCGAAGCCAACGCGTCCTTATTTTCCGTCCTACCCCTGTGTTTTCAAATAGTTTGCAACTGCGTAGGGGTGTCCCGCAAGGCTCAGTCCTTGGACCAATGCTTTTCAGTATTTACGTTGCGGATTTATTATCCGTCCCTTGCCACAGCACTGGATACATGTATGCTGATGATACGGAACTTTTCCGGTCTTTTAAGCCATATGATGCATCCATGGCGGGTGATGAATTAACAAGGGACTTAGCTGCGGTAGCCAAGTGGGCAAAACAACATGGATTATATTTCAATCCTTCTAAATCTACTTGCCTTCTCGTAGGTCACCCCGCAGTTCTTAACTCTATTACTGCACCTCTTTCTGTGACTCTTGACACCCTTCCCATATCTTGTGTTACCTCGTCGAAATGTTTAGGTGTTATTCTTGATTCGTCTTGGATCTTCAAATCACATGTGTCTTCCCTTTGCTCTACCGCCTATCGGCGTCTACGTACTTTATACATTCATCGACGTAGTCTTCCCACTCCCTGTAAACTTCTTCTTGCTCGTGCCTTTGTTCTGTCCATCTTCTTGCACGCGAACGTGGTATATGGTCCATGTCTAACCAATGAATCCGTGAATGAAATCCACAGAGTTTACAATGCCTCTTTAAGATATGCATATGGTCTACGGAAATATGATCATATTAGGGGTGCATACACCGAATCTGGCTGGACCTCCTTCCGAATTCGATGGATATTGCAGCTTTGTTGCCTTGTTTATAAAATCCTGCACTCTGGCTCTCCTAACTACCTCCACCAGCTTCTAATCACCTCTGCTGACTACCATTCGGGGGCTTGCCCGGATACACGACATAACAACGATCTGTCTATTCCCAGGCATCGCACAGTAAAATTCGAGGGCTCCTTCTCATACTGTGCAGCGCATTTCTATAATGCTCTTCCTAGGGAAATACGAGATTTTCCATCTTTATCTTCGTTTAAGAACGCCGCTGCACAGTACCTTGCTTCGCACTCGTTGTAAGCCTTCTTCTTCTTAATCTTTGTTCTTACTCTTATTCTTATTCCTACTCTTATTCTTATACTTATTTTTAGTATAATGTTCGTAATACGTTCTTACGTACGGTTAGGTCTCAAAGCAGCTTTTAGCTGAACCTCGCCGTTTGCCATTGTACATTTTATGCATTGTACATCTTGGTAATAAAGCAAATTTGAAATTTGAATTTTACAATAAAATATTCTCCAGGTAAACATAATTTGACCAAGAAAAAAACAGACATTTAAAAAAACAAAAAAGATAATATTAAAAGACAATGTGTACTAGAAAAAAATCAGAACAAGGAAAAAGATCATTTTATCAGAGAGTTTCAGTATAAAATTTATCAAACAAACCACGAAAACACGTAAACACGAAAACACGAAAACTATTGTTATATAGGAATAAAACAAATGGAAAACAAAATTAGACCATTCTACACAGCCAATAATTTGACACAAAATATTAAAAAAATTTATAGAAGCTGTGAAATATGCATAAAGAACAAAACGAGAGGGCAAAATAAATGGGAACTAATGTCGTACTTAAGACCTGCCAAAGATCCATTCAATGTAATGTCCATCGTTACAATCGGAGAATTCGGTGATTCTAGATGAACAAAAAAATATTTACACCTCTTAGTGGATCATTTCACAAGATGCGCATATATTTTAACACGAGAAACATAAAATGCAAATGACGTTATAAAACTAATGAAAAACGTAACGGAAACCAATAAAACTGGTATGATTTTATCCGATCAGTACACAGGAATAAATTCAAAAGAATTTAAAAAGTTCTTAGATGTGGAAAATATTCCAATTGTTTTTACTGCAATAAATACACCATTTTCCTATGGCCTAAATGAAAGGCTAAACTAAACTCTGGTTTACAAAATAGGATGTAAAATTAATGAAAAGAAAAAAAAGTGGCGTGGACAACAATAGCTCAAGAATGCATAAAAAAATATGATGAGACGAAACACACCGTTACTGGCTTCACACCAACATATTTATTGGAAGGAAAAAAAATTACATTTTGTTAAAATTTTCAACTACCTTTACATTTTATTATTACTATTAACATAAAAAATTAAATAAATACGTTTATGCAAAGGAGTTCTTGATACCAAATGATTACATTTTACTTACATTTATAATTTTATCGAAATATTCGGTATAAAATAATGCAGCTCCAATTCATGTACCTCATCTAATTAACCCTCATACGCTCCTCGGGTGAAAATTCAGCCATTTTCTTTTTGCTAATACTGTATAATGTTTGATTTCTATCTAAATATGTTATAACTTTATGTATTTGTCTAAAGTTTGCAATTCAATACAAGACACAAGTCTTTAACATTTTTTATATGATAGTAACATTGTAAAATAAGAAGTACCGAAAGAATGAAGTATCGTTTGCTGATACTGTTTTCAAAAGAGTTTATTACATTGTTTTTTGACATATTTTTATTTCGATAGAATGTTTTTCAATTACTCGATACTAATGTTATTATGTATAAATTTGTCATTCAGAAAGTTTAGTTGCACTGTTTGTGTTAACGATATTATTGAGTTTCGAGAGAGGTTCGATGACTGTTTGTTTATTTTCTTCATGGCGATGCAAGGCGTGAAGCTGTGCGTATCAAGGCGCATTTTTTTTCTTGCCTGTCATTTCTTGCCTCTCTAATTCGCAACCACTGCGTGTAGCAAGACAAAAGAAATTCGCTCGTTTTTCACTGACAATCGCGACAAATCGGCGAAAGGTTTCATTAGAACCCGGACGCTCGCAGCAGAAGGACACCTATATTTTCGGTTCATTAGACTTTATTATTACTTTCGTATATAGTTCATTAGTAGTATTTTCGTACATAGTTTATTAGTTACTTAGTTATTATTATATTTACTTTGTTTATATATATAATTTATCGTTAGTACTTTAGAAATTTTTACATGGATAAAATGGATCATAGTTAGAGATGGAAATAATACGTCGCGATCAGTATCGATTCCTAACAGTAAAATATAAATATCTTAAAAGTATACATAAAGACGAAAGTATCAAATGGTGTCAATACCCAAATGATACCTACACGCAGGTATCGATCCTAAATAGTTATTTCTCCTCTCTAAATAATATCGATACTATCACAATATTGTATACAATACTTTTGAACGACTGACAGTCGACAATAACAGTTGACTGTTGGCATTAAGTTTTTTGGCATTAAAGGTTAAAAAAATGTCTAAAAGATCGTGGGTCTGGAAATATTACGGAAGTAATGAAAATGGATGAAGGGTTGTATGCGTGTATGTAACACAGTACGGTAATGAGTTCTTTATTTTACAGATGGTATACACTAACAATAAGACTCTAACTACCTTGGGAACACGTTATATCGAAAAAAGAATTAGCTCGGTTATAGGTCGTTTGACGTTTAAATCTTCATCTAAACCGTCAACTGATTTGTTGACAGGTTAATGACCGCTGGGCGTTGAGTCTTTCTTGACGTGTTATGTAACCACGGGTCGTGTGCCTTCACGGTGACACGAGTTTTTGCTTTTAGGTTAACGACCGCTACATGGAGATATTGAGTGCAATATTTGTTAAGAAAAATAAAGTCTAATAAGTGTACAACAAATCGGATGAAACATTTGAAAGTGCACAATATAGAAAAAGAGTCTAAAGCTCCTGCAAGCGCAGTCTTTACTCCTTATGAAGGTTTATTTACGCTTTACTCACATTACTTTTATTTGCTATCAAGCTACAATTGTTATTAAATTTATGATGCTCATAAGTCCATTACATTTTTCAGTAAATGACAGCAGAAAACGACGGATCGACCAATTACTTTTGAACCTAATTATTACGGATTTCGGATAAAGGTTTACGGATAAAGGTTTTAAAGAGTTCGTTAAATTTATGGATACAAAATATGAAATACCTTCTGCGAAAACACTGAAGAAACTGTTATTAGAAAAATATGAAAAAGAAAAAGAAAAAGTCAGCGAAAAGCTCCAAAATAACAATAATGTAGGCGCCGTAAGTCCCATACATCGAGGCTTCGCGTAAGAGCCTCCATCAGCGCCTCTTTTGTAGAATACGGTAGGCAAAGGGGGGCGCGACGAGCAAAAAGAGATGCGAGGGATGTATGCGGAAAAAATGTGAAGCTTCGGCACTGTATGTACGGCGGACGACAGTCTATTGTATTAAGATAATAAACGTTATAGAGAGATTCCTACAAATTCAGAAGTGGGATATGACCAACGCACAGTGAGCGTTTAGAGGGAATTAAGAACTTCGGGAAGCTGTGTGCGCCGACAATCTCGCTGAGCTGTGTGCCGCGAGGAAGAAACTGAAACGTCGGAAAGGCTGTGTGCGCCGACCATCTCGCTGTGCTGTGTGCCGTGAGGAGGAAGTCGAAAACGTTGGAAGACTGTTGGTGCGCCGACTATCTCGTAGAGATGTGTGCCGCGAGAAAAATCGGAACGTTCGGGACACATTTCGTTAAGTCGAAAGCGGTGATATTAGTTGGAAAAGCTGGTGTACAGCACGCCACCAGCGACGCCATATTGTGGACGGGGTAACAAATCGGACAATCCAAGTGAAACTGGGCGCGACCATGAACCCTCAAGACCTGACCGTAGCGCAACTCAAATTCGTGCTTCGACAACGTCTATTACCGGTGGGAGGACGGAAAGCGGAGCTAATTCTGCGGCTGCAGGAAGCCGATCCGACAGGTGAGTGGATGAACGAAGCTTTGCAAGCTGACGCCGGCGATGATGCCGAATCCGTATCCCCTCATGGCGGAGACTAAGTAGTAGGAGCGTAGAACCGGCGGACCGCGGATGGCAGCGGTATTATGGAGTTAACAAATCGCGAGTATCGGTAATTGGAATAGTTAAAGCCAACGTTACCCTGGACGGGGACACCCGGACCGTAACTGTATGTATGCCTGTAAATGTATGCCCCCGCACTTTTGGGCAGGGATGCGTTGAAAGTATTTGGCTATCGGCTTACTAAGTATCCGGGTTACGATAAAGTGGTATCGGAAATATCTAACATTGAAATCCCCGACTAGGTATCCAAGCTCATTCGCAAAGCCTCGCGATGAGTTTGAGACAAACTCGTGTCAGGGCTGGCCGAATTGTAGGCGTCTTAAGTCCCATACATCGAGGCTTCGTGTAAGAGCCTCCATCAACGCCTCTTTTGTAGAATACGGTAGGCAAAGGGCGGCGCGACGAGCAAAAAGAGATGCGAGGGATGTATGCGGAAAAAATGAGAAGCTTCGGCACTGTATGTACAGCGGACGACGGTCTATTGTATTAAGATAATAAACGTTATAAAAAGATTCCTACAATAAGATATGTATAACAACTGATACGTGGACGAGCATAAATACCGACAGTTTCCTAACCGTTACATGCCACTCAATAAATAACAATTTTGAATTTAAATTATACACTATTCACACATCGAAAGTTATTGGAAGTCACACTGGGGTAGCAATCGCTAATCATTTAGATAAAGTATTAATCGACTGGAGGATACAGGATAAAATTTCTACAGTTGTTACTGATAACGCTGCGAACATGTTAGCGAGTGTAAGAAATCATAAAAAACCAGTCGACCATATACCGTGTTTTGCACATACACTAAATTTAGTCGTTAAAAAAGCTTTAAATAATATAGCTGCTATACGTATGCTTGGAGGAACGTGTCATCATTTAGTCACACACTTTAAATTAAGTGCCGTAGCTAAAGACAAATTGAACGAAGTTCAAATTATTTTAGGCACACCTCAGCATAAGTTATTAATTGAAGTTGAAACGAAGTGGAATTCAACGTATCGAATGTTTGAGAGACTGTACGAACAACGTTCAGTTATTGTACTAGCTATGTCTTCCTTGGAGACAAGTTTTGATATGCTGATCGATGCGGAATGGGAGGTGTTAAGAGAAATTTTGCCAATTTTACAGCCATTTCTAATAGTGACAGAAGAGATTAGTGCGCACTTTTTCCTCGTAGCGTAGTATTGCCAGCTAATCATAAGTGTTATGATTGGCGCAAGGTTTTTGTTTAGAGTATAGCTTTCCAAACAAAAAATCGAAGCGCTTTGTTAGCGGACGACTGCAGACAGCTGTCGCCAAGTATATATAAGTATATATTAAACATTTTCGGGTGCTCTTTTAAATTAACCAATAAAGAGATATGCGATTCCTGCGTTATTAGACCCACGATTTCGGGATGTGTCTTTTTCCGATGATAGTCATATTTCGCAAGCACGTGATAATTTAATTAATATAGGCAATACTTATAATTTATGCTCATCACCGGTGTTACGACCCGTATTGTTGAACCGTAACCTAATGTATTAGTAGGATTGGGAGATTTTGGGTAGTAACGCGTCTATGCGACGCTCCCCTGGGACAAGGCCAAAACTATTTGGATTGGGCGAATCTTTCTAGTGATCTTGTAAATTCCTCTAAAAAATCACTATACGGATGCGGGATTTCCTCAAAAGGAGTCGGAGCGGAAAATAATTGAGGGGTTTTAAAGTCGGAAACTTGTTTTGCGGCGAACGCTTTTATTGAGCGCTCTAACTGTTTATAAAATGTTTTAATAGCAATTTTCCTGCTACCTCGGGTTTTGGACATGCCAGAAAGAGAAGAAAATAAAATATTATTATGCATCGCAGTTTCCCTTGAGATCCCCAGTACGCCGTCTGCTTCGAAGCGCTCTGGATAGCTCGAGATCGTTCAACGATTATTTGATAAACTTGAGGTTTCGGCTCAATTCTCAGGTACGCAACTACTTCGTCGCGCTCCCAATACGATGAGTCTTAAACTCAAGTGTAACGTTGTACTTTGTGAAGTAGCAAGAGAATTGATTTTATAATGTTGTGTAGGCACTTACGTTTATCGGTTTTCTCTAATTGTAAGTATAAGAGTAAAACGACAGTGAACGGCAGAGATTCTGCGTTGGATACAAAGAAATAAATTGGACAAATGCGAGAGTAAAACCCGGCAGAGGTTCCGTACTCTTTAGAAATTTGTTAAAAACTGAAAAGAAAGGGTGCTGGGAGCAGCCCTTTTTATCAGAGGGTTTTGACAACTCCCTCCATGGTATATTTCCTTGCATCGTGTTTACTCTCGCATCTATGAACAATCGGCCCAACCATGTGTTGGCCGTTTGCAGTTCCTAGTCCGAGTTTTCCTTTTAATTTATGTATTCTTCTAATTTATTAAGGTTACGTAAAGTGGTCACATATGCGGGAGACAACCCGGGACTCTAAACAAAATCTTTTGGAAACTCGATTCTCTCGATTCTAGGTCTGGAAATGCTCACCCTATGACTTTTTCGACCGACCCTTTGCGCTGGTTAATACTAAGCGTACTGTTGTTTGGGTTTGGGGCCCGCCGCGATGTCTAGGGGACATCTGGGCCTTACGCGTATCGCCGTTCGTCATACCGGCAACGTCAATGTCAGTAGCGGAGATAGAATCAGAAGCACAAGATTGTCCGTGTAGGAAATGGGTATATAGTCCCATTAAAATTAACCTTTTCAAAGGGAGGTATGAAAGATTGCCGTTATATGATTCCGAGGTCGCTGTATACGACTAGGCGCCTCCCTCTTTTCATTTTTTGGTTCATTGTCGTGCCGCCCCGTTAGCAGAGTTGTTCTAGAGTTTTGTACGCTGTTAAGAACTGATTTATTTTATCACTTTTTCTCTCTTTATATGTATTTTGTTGATACATTACTAATATTGAAAAGAACACGCAGTGTTTGCTAATTTATATAACCAACAGTCCGACGTTCTGCTCTTCCTTCTGTTATGTAGGTCCCTCATAGTTTTATGATATGATTCGTAGAATAAGGGACTAAAACCCTCAATATGGCAACAGTGTCTACCTGTGACACTTGGCGATAGTAACCAGCATTCCTGGAAAGGGATCTGGTCTATTTTAAACAAATAGGACAAAGAGCCACGCGAGCAGGGATAACCCGGCAAAGGGTCGTAAAAGGGCAAGGTCCAGAGGACCCTCAGATCAGTCCCAAGTTCGAAACCGTAGACGCACCACCAAGGTGTTGGGTCGCGGAATAATAATAGTATCTACATTTCTCTTGTAATCTTAGTGTACTGCCTATCTTAAATAAACCTAAGTTAGTCAAAAATCGGTGAAGTGCAAGGAGAAATTCGAGGATTCAACCCTTCCCCACCTCTCACCCGATCGACGACATAACAGTTCGATAGATACGTATAAGAAAAATATGAGGTTTCAACACAAAATACCTTTATGTTAGAATTTAATAATTACATGAAAGAACCATACGTAGAAAGGAAAATAAATTCACTTAATTATTGGAAAACGAACTAAAAAAAATTTCTGATATTGTCGACCTTGGCAAAAGAATTCTTTTGCATTACAGCAACTTCTGTACCAGCTGAACGAGTCTTTTCAAAAGCTGGAGAGGTAATTAGTAAAAAGAGAAATAGGTTAATAGAAAATATTGTGGATAAGATATTGTTTCTCAATAGTATTAAGGAATAAAATGTGTTAATATGTTCTTTGATTAAAAGATTGCCTTATTATTATTGCGTTTATTAGCTGTGTTATTCGTTAGAAATGAGTTAAGTTGAGAAAAGAAAAATGAGAACTATTATTCATGTATTGTGTCATAAAGTACTTAAAATATTTGTTTATATTGTTGATGGTATTGATACTTAGGTACTTTGTTACAGTATCAGTTATAACTCTATTGTTTTGTATCACTCTAAAAGGTATCAGTATCGAATATTGATGCCAAATATCTCATTTTTTATATATTTTCGATACCTCTAAATAAATACCAGAGAATTGAATCATTTTTTATATACTTTTCAAATTTTTACATTTTTCAAGGAATAGCAGATGATTTCGAAGACGATGATGAAAGTATAGATTCTGTGTCCGATTAAGAAGAGGATTATGTAATGGAAGAGTATTCTAGCGAAAGTAGTTTTGACAGTGAAGAAAATTTTGAAGTCAACATATCCCAGCCTTCAACAGTTACATCCAAAGATAAAAGTGTTAATTGGACTTCTGCAGTTCCAAATATGCATGGAAGATTACGTACTGAAGACATAATTTCCCAACACGTTGGCATTGTGATGTCTTTCTTGATGGGTAGGATACCGAATAACACACAGTCTTGTCTTGGAATTAACAATTAATATAAGATTTTATTACCACTCTTCTCATACGACCACTCTGTACACTCGGTTCAAATCACGCAATACAGCATCGGGTACACTCCGCTAGACGTCTCTCACACTCACACTTCATTCTTTCTCTCTCTCACACTCGCAACTCAATGAAAATAACCCCACAGGCACAACTCGTTACGCTATATCCAGAATAAGATCTATCAAACATGCATTCGATTTATGTTTACCTTCAGCGGTGCGAAAGATAATAATTGACTATTCTAATTTAGAAGGATAACGCTTATTTGGTGATGAATGGAATAATATTGATGATATCACTATTCAAGCGTACATCGGGACTTTGATATTAGCAGGAGTATACCGATCCCATGGGGAATCTGTTGATAATTTATGAGACGATAAAAAAGGCGGACCAATTTTTCGAGCTACAATGTCGAAAAAAATATTTATAAAAATAAATCAAGTCATTCGATTTGATGATAAGAGTGATAGAGCAGAACGCCGAGCTCGGGATAAACTCGCATCGATTAGAAATCTATGGAATATATGGGTCAGTAATATGCAACAATAATATACCCCCTAAGAAAATGTAACCATAGACGAATAACTTATACCTTCTCGAGGGAGATGCCCTTTTAGAATGTATATCCCTTAAAAACCAGGGAAATATGGGATAAAAGTATGGACGGCGGACGCTTTGTGACAGCAAAACAAGCTTCGCTTGGAATATGCAGCTGTACATTGGCAAACAAAATAATGTTCCTTAAAAAAATCAAGGACAACGGGTGGTACTGGATTTGCTAAAAGATTTGAAAGGCAAAAATGTCACATGCAATAACTTTTTTACCACTTATGAATTGGCAACAAAGTTATTGAAAAAAAAATACCATAGTGGAAACAGTTCGCTCCAACAAACCATTTCTTCCAATTATTGCAAAACAAGAAATTTGCCGACGCCCGGTTTTGACAAGCAAGTTTTATTTTTTAGATAAAATAACTTTAGTGCAATATACGCCGCAAAAATACAAATCAGTGATGGTTATGAGCACGCTTCATCACGATAAAAACATTTTGGACAACGAAAGAAAACTGCCAGTAACCGTTGCGTATTACAATAAATCTAAAAATGGTGTTGATACGTTAGATCAATTGGTTTCAACATAAACAGTAAAAAGAAAATGTAATCGATGGCCATCTGTAATTTTTTCAAATATTATAGATGTTTCGGGAGTGAACGCATATACAATACTGTGGGTACAAATTGATCCAAATTCGAACAAAAACAAATTGTACAAGCGACGATTGTTCTTAGAAGAACTTGGAGAATTATTGGTAGAAGAAGAAATTCGGAGAAGACCTGTACCACCTCCAAGTGAAGCATCCCTCTCTGTAGTAAACTCCATACAAGCAATTGCTGGTCCATCGATTTCACCAAAAATAAAAAAAAGAATAATTGCAGGAACACGATGCCAATTGTGTGTAGGAAAAGATCGGAAAGCATACGCAGCTTGTGAAATTTTTAAAAAATCTCTATGTGGTGAGCACAAATGTTCCATTTATATATGTAATACATGTAAAATATAATTAAAAAACTAAAAAAGATTATTAACAATCAATGAAATGTAGAATAGTAGATTACCTATAACTTTATTGAAGTGTAGAGCAAAAATGGGTGAAACATCACCCGAGAATTTTTTTAGTAACTATTTTTCAGGAGCGTATGAGGGTTAATATAGGTTCTAGTGGCAACGGAATATTTTGTAACATTTTCCTTTACGCTTCAATACGAAGTGGTGCTTTTAAGAATATTTTCTTCACAGATGATATCAATGTATTAACAAGAGGAAAACAAAGTCATACTTGTTCGGCTATCCTCTGCAGACCATACACTACACATGGAACATGTATCGTGTTTGGATAAAATAATTTTCACTTCTTTCCTGCTTTGACCATACATACATGTTATGGTGCTGCATCCGTTGTAAGTAGAAGAACTTTTTCGTCGCCACCATTTGGTAAAAAAAATTCTTAACGCTGAATTTACAAAGCGAGTTACAATTGCATGACTGATTTCTTCTATTGTTTTGGAACACAATAAGTGCGGTCTTGTTGTGTCATTTTCACAAAGTTTTCCTACTATTAAATTTGCAATGTATTGCACTGCTGCATTGGTTGTTTCGTCTACAGAAATCCATATGTAATATTTGGCCATATCTTCCCTAATATTCTGAATGCTTGAGTTATAGCAATGGTCTAATTGTAAGTAATTTTTGCGTAATGTTGATTCATCCGGAATCGAATGATGTATAGTTAATTGACGTACTCCAGGGTATATTAACGGCAACTATTGCTCGCGTTAAATCTTTGTAGAATTCATTATTTTTTCAAGTCGATGGTTGGTGCTCATTTTCTCTTTCACGTCAATCATCTCGTTCTTCAACGTGTTTTTTGTATTTAAGTGTATTTATATGTTGCGCTAACTGCAATTCTCTTTCGCATGTCACACTTTTATTGCAAACTTCACAATAAATATTTTTTTCATTATTATCGTCAATAACGAAATTGGAATCACCATCGATCCAACTTTTCATTAATGATGTTCTACTGTTACGACTTGGATCGTAGTGATGGGTGTTATCTAGAATAAATGGTTACTCGACTCGTATTTGTTGGTAACGTTTAGAGTGTTTATTAACCTTGGTAGCTTGGAATGGCCAGAGAGCGGATGGTTGGTGAAACTGTAGTGTATGAATGAAGAGTGCTTGTCGTAATTAACCTAACTAAACTAAAACTTACTAACAACTAACCTACAACTAACTAAATACTATGTGAAGACTAAGAGATGACTGAGGGTGTTTAGGATTGTAGTCCCGAAGGAAAACTCGGGACTCTTTGGAAAAGTGAGGGTTGGAGATGGTTGTGGTGGTGGTTGGGAGTGGTGGTGATGGTCCTTATGGGTTTCGGTAGTCCTCTCTATGTAGTAGTAATAATAATAATAATAATAATAATAATAATAATAATAATAATAATAATAATAGTTGTAGAGGGGTTGCGTCCGTGGGACGTAACATCTACACTTTCGAGCTTTTGGCATTTTTTAAATATAATTAGAAACACTTTAATCATAATAGTTGGAAAATTTATATTTGAAATAATTAGAAAACTTGAATTAGGAACACTTTAATAAATTCACACAATTTTCAATGAGATCAAACTACTTTGACCTTACCATTCGAATCTGGAATGCGACTGAATTTCAAGTTGAATATCCGACGCTCAACGAATGATTCAAAGTCGTGTAAACATTTATTGTGGTCTGTAATTAGTATACATTACATGTTCTCACTCTCGGAAGTGTGTTATTATGGCTGTTATGTGTAATGAATTTACACATAGATGATACATTAAATTATTTTAACATAGGCATTCAACGTGAGCATGAAAAATGCATAAATAAGACGCATAACATATGCCTTAATATATTGCATATGTTTTTAAACATAAATAACTGATTATAAGTGATTCTTTCCTGATATTTTCACATCTATGCATTTATTCTTAGTTCGTATTTTATCTCTTAACTTACACTACCTATTTATTTATATTATATGTATATATGTATATTATATGTATATTTATATATATGTAATTTTGCATGTTTATATATACATCTATTTGCTCTTTTATTTAATCTAAGGTCTCGCTCCTTCACTGCTCTTTGTTTGTTTGTCTCTATTGAGACCACTGTAAGCTTTTCTTTGTACAAATGGTGTTTACCGTCAAAATATACATTATTTATTCTGACTCCTTAAATATGCAGAGCATATGCATTATGCAAAAACTACAAAATAAAAAATGTATTTTTAGAACCTCCTGTTGAAATATTGAAGTAAATTTAGTTACATCAGTTATTATAGGAACTGATTGTAAGTATGACCGTGATTGTACTAAATGAGCGAAAATGTATAGTGAGGTTCGCGAGCGAAGCGTTGCGCGCGTCTTACAATTAGATATCAAGTAGCTCTCAAACTAAACAGTACAGAAAGGACGTCGTCTCGGGTAGAAACTATAATATAAGCAAGAATAAAGCATTCAGAAACTTATTATTTCGCTTATATTTTTTTTAACCCCGCACCTCATAATTCAACATGGTAGCAGAGCGTGGTTTGTAGAAAAGGCTTGAAAAAATTTTTATTTTTGAGTTAATGAAACCACGTGGCAAAGAATTGCAATTAAAATTAACAGTTAAAGAGGAACGCATTGAAGGAAGTGAAGAGACTAAACAAGAAGATAATTTGGAAAAACGCTTCAAGAGTTGTGTGAAAAAAATCATTAATTTAAGGAAAGTAATAAAAGTGTTTGAAATAAACGAACAAGAAAATAGACGAATCGACATGGCGGACGAGTTCAAGATGATTCTACCAATCTTCGATAGAAATATGCAAAAATGCATATGGAAAAAGAGAATTACCATATTTCTGAAGCTAAAAAAATGTGAAAAGGTTATTCAACAAGAGAGAGCTGATGGTGAAAATGAAGCCGCGTGGAATGAGAAGGACTTAAAAGCAATGAATTACATATATAGTGCTTTGTCAAGTAGACAAATGGCATTGATTAATGATGAGACGACGAGTTACAATATAATCAAGAAGTTAGACAGAATGTATTTACGTGAATCAACCGCTTTACAGATATATGTTATAAATAGATTAGATAGAAAAATGAAAAATGAAAAACGAAAAATGTAGATTATGTGATTAATAAAATCAAAATGTACGAAGAAAAGGAAAAGGAAGAAAACTTCAACACAAAAAATAAAAGTGGAAATTTGAATGTGTTGAAAACCGAAAAGACAAAGGACAGGGCATGCTACAGGTGTGGAAAAATTAGGCATATACAATTCGAATGTACGAGCCGAAGCGGCGCACATTATCAGCCCCAGGAGCATCGAGGCGGCAGCAGAAGTAGCAGCGGTTACCGAGGACGAGGCACACAACAACGCCAAGATCGTCAGATCGTCAGAGCAGACCAAGGAAGGATGACCTTCGCTACAGCGGTAGTCAATAGAGTAGGGTATAACGTCGAGATAAATATTCGTGAAAATAGATTAGAATGGGTCTTAGATAGCGGTTGTACAGACCATATAATAAATGACTATAAATATTTGGTAAAATCTGAAAAACTTGAAAACCCAATAAATGTAAAAATAGGTCATGGACGCGTATTAAAAGCAACTAGCGTAGGTAATGTAATAAAAAAATTTTTAACAAATTATAATGAAACAGAAGTAGTACTTAAAGATGTTTTTTCGTAAAAGAAATGGAAACACTTAAAAAATTTTTACACGAAAAAATAAATTGATAGCAGTGGCAAATAAAGTAAATAATTTATATAAGATAAGTAGCTTTGTCGACAATAAATAAAGTTATATAACAGAAAATCAA
Source organism: Hedychridium roseum (assembly GCA_963989215.1). NCBI lineage: Eukaryota > Metazoa > Arthropoda > Insecta > Hymenoptera > Chrysididae > Hedychridium > Hedychridium roseum. Next base: position 10,410,573 of record OZ022311.1, on the reverse strand, counting down.
AATAAGAATATGACTTTGAAAGAAAAATATCGTAGACTATTCATCATCAAAAATATCGTAGATCATGTTAATTTTGGATATTTGAATATTTTCAGTAAAAATAATCTAGTTGAAGGATTACCAAATAATTTAGATAGTAAGTATTTGAAGTGCGGTACATGTGTACAGATTAAAATGCACAATATTAGCTTTGTAGATAATAGGCACAGAGCAAAAGATATAGCAGAAATAATCCATGCAGATGTAAATGGACCACACCATACAGTAGGGTATATGGGTGAGAGGTATTTTTTGGTTTTGGTTGATGATTTTAATAAGGCTGGAAAAGTTTATCCAATCAAAGGAAAAAATAAAGTCTATGATTGTATTGTAACGTACGTTAATCAATTAGAAAATCTAACAGGAAAAAAAGTTAAGAAACTAACAATAAGATGTGATAACGGTAAGGAGTTTTTAAATAGAAATATGTATAATTTTGCTAAAGAGAAGGGAATTTATACTGAACCGTGTCCTCCGTATGTCCACGAGTTGAACGGAACTGCGGAAAGATACAACAGCAAAGCAGCAGTTTATTTGAAAAATAGGACATTGGCTAATACATTTGAAAAAAAGACTCCTTATGAAATTATGATGGGCAAAAAACCAAATATTAGAAATTTGAAATTATATGGAAGTAGAGTATTTGTGAGAGTACCAGAGGATAAAAGGATAAGTAAGTGAGATAGAAAAGCCGATCTAGGAGTATTAGCTGGTTATGAAAATGTTGGATATAGAGTGTTAATTAATAATAAAATAATTATAGCTAGACATGTAGACATTGTTGAAGAAGATGTGGAATTAGTCGGATTCAATGAAAGTGCTGAAAATAATGGAAATGATTTAGTCGAGAGTCAAAATGAAGTCGAAGATGAGAATATAGTTGAATTAGAGAATAATCAAACTGAATATATTAATGAAGGTAAAACCTCTAAACAAAGTCAAAGCCTTGAACCTCAACCAAGAAGGTCAAAGAGAGAAAGGAAGCAGCCCGAAAGGTAAGTTTCGCATACAGACGCTAACTATATATATGTAAATTACGTAAGTGTAGATACTCCGGAAAATTATAGTGGAGCAATAAATTGTAACGACAGCGATAAATGGCGAAAGGCTATGGATAAAAAAATTGAATGTTTAAATAAAAATGATACATGGAAATTAGTCGAAAAGCCAAAAGATAAAAAAATATTAGATCTTAAGTGGGTTTATACAAAAAAGAGTGATGATAAATTTAAAGCTAGAATTGTAATAAGAGAGTTTCAACAAAGAAAAGTACTCGAGGATATTTATTCACCAGTAGCTAGAACTTAGACTTTGAAAATAATGTTAAATTACTGTGTACAACACGATTTAACGACTGATCAAATGGATGTCGAATCGGCGTTTCTAAACGGAAAAGTAAAATCGGACGTTTACGTGAAACAACCTCAAAGTTACGACGATAACTCGGGAAAAGTATGTAAATTGATAAAATCTTTATATGGATTGAGAGAAAGCCCACGAGCGTGGTACGAATGTTTAGACGAGTATTTAAGAAAATTACGCTTTAAGAGAAGTAAATCTGATTATTGTCTATATTATATGGAAAATAATAATGAGAAAATTTATTTGATAATTTTTGTAGATGATTTATTAATATGTATTAGAAATAGAGAAGAGACAGAATGTATTAAAAGGAAATTAGCAGTGTTGGAAACGCGACAATAATTCAAAATTAATTTATGTTTGAATAATCTATTTGTTACAAAATTTCTACATTTACACATTTCTCAGTTACTTACGTTATTTTACTTTGTATGATTTATGGTTTCGTTCGATTTAAAACTAAAGCGTTACCTGTTGCACCTTCCATATTTACTACGTAGGATTGTAACTTGTCCCCGCTTACCAATGATATACTTTTAGTTGACTCATCCATTATCAAAGAATTGGGGATTGGCTAGAGTGGGGTGACACAGATATGACGCCTTACGTCGACGGTTCTGGGGAGTCTGCTAAGAAACGTCGACCTATCAAGTCATGGAGATCATAAGTACTTTGGGGTCCACCGTTCGGCGCTACGCGATCTAGTCGAGGGTTAGTTACACTTCCGGAAGTCTTTTGGGCTGACCGTCGAGGAAACCTCACGTGTGATAACGCATACGAGGTGACGGAAAGAAAGAAAGAAAGAAAGAAAGAAAGAAAGAAAGCCAAACGGACCAGTCCAGTCCTGAGAGTACGGAAGTGCGTGACCAAATATCCGGAAACGGCCGTCGTTAACGACGGTTAACACTCTATTGATGTGAGTGGACCAGTACGATTCCGGGGGTCACCAGAATTTCGTACATGTGACGAGTTGGAGGTGGCCGAGCGGGCGTGATTGACCTAAGTGCGGGATCTCCGTGAAAACGCGAATCGAACGCAAGATCGACGCCTAGGAAATTTATAATCATGCGGTTTATCGAATAAACGTTGGATGTTGAGTAACAAGAGCAGTTTACATTCCTTTACGCCCATCATTGGGAGGAGTCGGTTTACAGTCAGAAGAACGCGGATAATGCCAAAATATTTCCATAGAGGTGTGGTTTCGACGGTGTCATTCGCGAACCACCAATAAAGGGGTGGTAGCCGTGCCACACTGTAGTGGGGATGCTCCGCGTCCGTTATCCCTACGGTGACGAGGTCGGGCACAAGCAGTAAGATTTCGAATGAAAGATATGGGCCAAATTAAAACATATCTAGGTATAAATATTAATTACAATTGTAAAAAGGATAGTATGCAACTAGACCAGAAAGAATATATCGAATCATTAGCGAGGAAATATGAAATAGAGAATGCAAAATTGTATGCTACACCTCTGGAACAAAATTTAAAATGTGAACGTGCCTTATCAGTGGCAAATGATATAAAATATATCAATTTAATTGCAGCACTCTTATACATAAGTTCAAGTACTAGACCAGATATTTGTTATTGCATAAATTACTTAAGTAGATTCCAAAACTGCTATGATCAAAGTCATTACAAGTACGCCTTAAGAATATTAAAATATTTGTATTACACTAAAGATTTAAAATTGAAATTCGAGAGAAATGTAAATTCAGATATACTAGATTGTTATGTTGACGCTGATTGGGCAGGAGATATTATTGATAGGAAATCTACGACAGGATATGTTATAAGAATGTATGGTAATATATTTTGGAAGTCAAAAAAACGAGATATTGTAACAAAATAGTCGACAGAGGCAGAGTATGTAGCTGTTGAATATGCATCAAAGCATGCGCAAAGGATCACGCTAGATCCTCCCCCCCCCCCCCCCACTCCTAGCTTATACTATACTTTACTGTACATCTGAGCGACTTGCACGTGTTCTGTTAATAAGAAATACAAACGAATATTAAAGCAGATAAACTTATTGTCACTACCCCTGCCGTCCGTCGGTGTGCGCATCCTAAATCCAATAGTAGCCTTATCAGTATGTGTCAGTGAAGTTAAGTTAGTAAAAGAATTGTTAAAAGAATTAGAAATTGAGATTCAAGAACCAATACGCATCTATGAAGATAATGCAGGAGCAATAAGCATAAGTAAATTTGGAAACTTAACGAACAAGTCAAAGTAACATAGAAACCTATTATCATTTTGTAAACGAGAATTATTTAAAAGGAGATATAGATATAATTAAAATAGACTCGGAAGAAAATCCTGCCGATATTTTTACTAAGTCCTTAGGACGGAATAAATTTGAGAAATTTAGAGAGAATTTGAAAATATGCTGAACGTAGTGGAAAGTTAAATTTAAGGAGGCGTATTAAAATATAAGTAAATTTAGTTACATCAGTTATTATAGGAACTGAGTGGGAGTATGACCGTCATTGTACTAAATGAGCGAAAATGTATAGTGAAGTTCACGAGCGAAGCGTTGCGCGCGTCTTAGATATCTAGTAAGTCTCGAACTAAACAGTACGGAAGGACGTCGTCTCTAGTAGTAATTATAATATAAGATAGAATAAAGCATTCAGAAACTTATAACTTCGCCTATAGTTTTTTTAATCACGCGCCTCATAATTCATCAAATGTAGTAATTAAAAGTCTCAAAATTGAGACACATATTTTCATGAGGCTCTATTTTTCTCTATTGAAATTGTGTGTATTTTGCAGCTGGTTTTTTCCTCATCATCATCATTATCCTAATTTTGTAGACGTTTTCCAGTAAGGAGGAAATTTGTAGTATTTAAAACCGTAAGATTATATTGAATAAAATGTGAGACAATGTAGTAATTAAAGCTCTTAAAATTGAGACACATATTTTCATGCGGCGCAATTTTTCTCTATTGAAATTGTGTGTATTTTGCCCCTGGTTTTTTCCTCGTCATCATCATTATCCTAATTTTGTAGACGTTTCCCTGTATGGAGGGAATTTGTAGTATTTAAAACCGTAAGATTATATTGGATAAAATGTGAGACAATGTAGTAATGAAAGGTCTCAAAATTAAGACACATATTTTCATGAGGCGCAATTTTTCTCTATTGAAATTGTGTGTATTTCGAAACCCACTTTTGTCCTCATCATCATCATTATTATAATTTTGTAGACATTTGCCTGTAAGGAGGAAATTTGTAGTATTTAAAACCGTAAGATTATATTGAATAAAATGTGAGACAATGTAGTAATTAAAGCTCTTAAAATTAAGACACATATTTTCATGAGGCTCTATTTTTCTCTATTGAAATTGTGTGTATTTCGAAACCCACTTTTGTCCTCATCATCATCATTATCCTAATTTTGTAGACGTTTTCCTGTAAGGAGGGAATTTGTAGTATTTAAAACCGTAAGATTATATTGAATAAAATGTGAGACAATGTAGTAATTAAAGCTCTTAAAATTAAGACACATATTTTCATGAGGCTCTATTTTTCTCTATTGAAATTGTGTGTATTTCGAAACCCACTTTTGTCCTCATCATCATCATTATTATAATTTTGTAGACATTTGCCTGTAAGGAGGAAATTTGTAGTATTTAAAACCGTAAGATTATATTGAATAAAATGTGAGACAATGTAGTAATTAAAGCTCTTAAAATTAAGACACATATTTTCATGAGGCTCTATTTTTCTCTATTGAAATTGTGTGTATTTCGAAACCCACTTTTGTCCTCATCATCATCATCATCATCATCATTTTGTAGACGTTTCCCTGTAAGGAGGGAATTTGTAGTATTTAAAACCGTAAGAGTATATTGGATAAAATGTGAGACAATGTAGTAATTAAAGCTCTTAAAATTAAGACACATATTTTCATGAGGCTCTATTTTTCTCTATTGAAATTGTGTGTATTTCGAAACCCACTTTTGTCCTCATCATCATCATTATCCTAATTTTGTAGACATTTGCCTGTATGGAGGGAATTTGTAGTATTTAAAACCGTAAGATTATATTGAATAAAATGTGAGACAATGTAGTAATGAAAGGTCTCAAAATTGAGACACATATTTTCATGAGGCTCTATTTTTCTCTATTGAAATTGTGTGTATTTTGCCCCTGGTTTTTTCCTCGTCATCATCATTATCCTAATTTTGTAGACGTTTCCCTGTATGGAGGGAATTTGCAGTATTTAAAACCGAAAGAGAATATTGGATAAAATGTGAGACAATGTAGTAATGAAAGGTCTCAAAATTGAGACACATATTTTCATGAGACGCAATTTTTCTCTATTGAAATTGTGTGTATTTTGCCCCTGGTTTTTTCCTCATCATCATCATTATCCTAATTTTGTAAACGTTTTCCTGTAAGGAGGGAATTTGTAGTATTTAAAACCGTAAGATTATATTGGATAAAATGTGAGACAATGTAGTAATTAAAGGTTTCAAAATTAAGACACATATTTTCATGAGGCTCTATTTTTCTCTATTGAAATTGTGTGTATTTCGAAACCCACTTTTGTCCTCATCATCATCATTATCCTAATTTTGTAAACGTTTTCCTGTATGGAGGGAATTTGTAGTATTTAAAACCGTAAGATTATATTGGATAAAATGTGAGACAATGTAGTAATGAAAGGTCTCAAAATTGAGACACATATTTTCATGCGGCGCAATTTTTCTCTATTGAAATTGTGTGTATTTTGCCCCTGGTTTTTTCCTCGTCATCATCATTATCCTAATTTTGTAGACGTTTCCCTGTATGGAGGGAATTTGCAGTATTTAAAACCGAAAGAGAATATTGGATAAAATGTGAGACAATGTAGTAATTAAAGGTTTCAAAATTAAGACATATTTTCATGAGGCTCTATTTTTCTCTATTGAAATTGTGTGTATTTTGCCCCTGGTTTTTTCCTCATCATCATCATTATCCTAATTTTGTAGACGTTTCCCTGTATGGAGGGAATTTGTAGTATTTAAAACCGTAAGATTATATTGAATAAAATGTGAGACAATGTAGTAATTAAAGCTTTTAAAATTGAGACACATATTTTCATGCGGCGCAATTTTTCTCTATTGAAATTGTGTGTATTTCGAAACCCACTTTTTTCCTCATCATCATCATTATCATAATTTTGTAGACGTTTTCCTGTAAGGAGGGAATTTGTAGTATTTAAAACCGTAAGATTATATTGGATAAAATGTGAGACAATGTAGTAATGAAAGGTCTCAAAATTGAGACACATATTTTCATGAGGCTCTATTTTTCTCTATTGAAATTGTGTGTATTTTGCCCCTGGTTTTTTCCTCATCATCATCATTATCCTAATTTTGTAAACGTTTTCCTGTAAGGAGGGAATTTGTAGTATTTAAAACCGTAAGATTATATTGGATAAAATGTGAGACAATGTAGTAATGAAAGGTCTCAAAATTGAGACACATATTTTCATGAGGCTCTATTTTTCTCTATTGAAATTGTGTGTATTTTGCCCCTGGTTTTTTCCTCATCATCATCATTATCCTAATTTTGTAAACGTTTTCCTGTAAGGAGGGAATTTGTAGTATTTAAAACCGTAAGATTATATTGAATAAAATGTGAGACAATGTAGTAATTAAAGCTCTTAAAATTGAGACACATATTTTCATGCGGCGCAATTTTTCTCTATTGAAATTGTGTGTATTTTGCCCCTGGTTTTTTCCTCGTCATCATCATTATCCTAATTTTGTAGACGTTTCCCTGTATGGAGGGAATTTGCAGTATTTAAAACCGAAAGAGAATATTGGATAAAATGTGAGACAATGTAGTAATTAAAGGTTTCAAAATTAAGACATATTTTCATGAGGCTCTATTTTTCTCTATTGAAATTGTGTGTATTTTGCCCCTGGTTTTTTCCTCATCATCATCATTATCCTAATTTTGTAGACGTTTCCCTGTATGGAGGGAATTTGTAGTATTTAAAACCGTAAGATTATATTGAATAAAATGTGAGACAATGTAGTAATTAAAGCTCTTAAAATTGAGACACATATTTTCATGCGGCGCAATTTTTCTCTATTGAAATTGTGTGTATTTCGAAACCCACTTTTTTCCTCATCATCATCATTATCATAATTTTGTAGACGTTTTCCTGTAAGGAGGGAATTTGTAGTATTTAAAACCGTAAGATTATATTGGATAAAATGTGAGACAATGTAGTAATGAAAGGTCTCAAAATTGAGACACATATTTTCATGAGACGCAATTTTTCTCTATTGAAATTGTGTGTATTTTGCCCCTGGTTTTTTCCTCATCATCATCATTATCCTAATTTTGTAGACGTTTCCCTGTATGGAGGGAATTTGTAGTATTTAAAACCGTAAGATTATATTGAATAAAATGTGAGACAATGTAGTAATTAAAGCTCTTAAAATTGAGACACATATTTTCATGCGGCGCAATTTTTCTCTATTGAAATTGTGTGTATTTCGAAACCCACTTTTTTCCTCATCATCATCATTATGATAATTTTGTAGACATTTGCCTGTAAGGAGGAAATTTGTAGTATTTAAAACCGTAAGATTATATTGAATAAAATGTGAGACAATGTAGTAATGAAAGGTCTCAAAATTGAGACACATATTTTCATGAGGCTCTATTTTTCTCTATTGAAATTGTGTGTATTTTGCCCCTGGTTTTTTCCTCGTCATCATCATTATCCTAATTTTGTAGACGTTTTCCTGTAAGGAGGGAATTTGTAGTATTTAAAACCGTAAGATTATATTGGATAAAATGTGAGACAATGTAGTAATTAAAGGTTTCAAAATTAAGACACATATTTTCATGAGGCTCTATTTTTCTCTATTGAAATTGTGTGTATTTCGAAACCCACTTTTGTCCTCATCATCATCATTATTATAATTTTGTAGACATTTGCCTGTAAGGAGGAAATTTGTAGTATTTAAAACCGTAAGATTATATTGAATAAAATGTGAGACAATGTAGTAATTAAAGCTCTTAAAATTAAGACACATATTTTCATGAGGCTCTATTTTTCTCTATTGAAATTGTGTGTATTTCGAAACCCACTTTTGTCCTCATCATCATCATCATCATCATCATTTTGTAGACGTTTCCCTGTAAGGAGGGAATTTGTAGTATTTAAAACCGTAAGAGTATATTGGATAAAATGTGAGACAATGTAGTAATTAAAGCTCTTAAAATTAAGACACATATTTTCATGAGGCTCTATTTTTCTCTATTGAAATTGTGTGTATTTCGAAACCCACTTTTGTCCTCATCATCATCATTATCCTAATTTTGTAGACATTTGCCTGTATGGAGGGAATTTGTAGTATTTAAAACCGTAAGATTATATTGAATAAAATGTGAGACAATGTAGTAATGAAAGGTCTCAAAATTGAGACACATATTTTCATGAGGCTCTATTTTTCTCTATTGAAATTGTGTGTATTTTGCCCCTGGTTTTTTCCTCGTCATCATCATTATCCTAATTTTGTAGACGTTTCCCTGTATGGAGGGAATTTGCAGTATTTAAAACCGAAAGAGAATATTGGATAAAATGTGAGACAATGTAGTAATGAAAGGTCTCAAAATTGAGACACATATTTTCATGAGACGCAATTTTTCTCTATTGAAATTGTGTGTATTTTGCCCCTGGTTTTTTCCTCATCATCATCATTATCCTAATTTTGTAAACGTTTTCCTGTAAGGAGGGAATTTGTAGTATTTAAAACCGTAAGATTATATTGGATAAAATGTGAGACAATGTAGTAATTAAAGGTTTCAAAATTAAGACACATATTTTCATGAGGCTCTATTTTTCTCTATTGAAATTGTGTGTATTTCGAAACCCACTTTTGTCCTCATCATCATCATTATCCTAATTTTGTAAACGTTTTCCTGTATGGAGGGAATTTGTAGTATTTAAAACCGTAAGATTATATTGGATAAAATGTGAGACAATGTAGTAATGAAAGGTCTCAAAATTGAGACACATATTTTCATGCGGCGCAATTTTTCTCTATTGAAATTGTGTGTATTTTGCCCCTGGTTTTTTCCTCGTCATCATCATTATCCTAATTTTGTAGACGTTTCCCTGTATGGAGGGAATTTGCAGTATTTAAAACCGAAAGAGAATATTGGATAAAATGTGAGACAATGTAGTAATTAAAGGTTTCAAAATTAAGACATATTTTCATGAGGCTCTATTTTTCTCTATTGAAATTGTGTGTATTTTGCCCCTGGTTTTTTCCTCATCATCATCATTATCCTAATTTTGTAGACGTTTCCCTGTATGGAGGGAATTTGTAGTATTTAAAACCGTAAGATTATATTGAATAAAATGTGAGACAATGTAGTAATTAAAGCTTTTAAAATTGAGACACATATTTTCATGCGGCGCAATTTTTCTCTATTGAAATTGTGTGTATTTCGAAACCCACTTTTTTCCTCATCATCATCATTATCATAATTTTGTAGACGTTTTCCTGTAAGGAGGGAATTTGTAGTATTTAAAACCGTAAGATTATATTGGATAAAATGTGAGACAATGTAGTAATGAAAGGTCTCAAAATTGAGACACATATTTTCATGAGGCTCTATTTTTCTCTATTGAAATTGTGTGTATTTTGCCCCTGGTTTTTTCCTCATCATCATCATTATCCTAATTTTGTAAACGTTTTCCTGTAAGGAGGGAATTTGTAGTATTTAAAACCGTAAGATTATATTGGATAAAATGTGAGACAATGTAGTAATGAAAGGTCTCAAAATTGAGACACATATTTTCATGAGGCTCTATTTTTCTCTATTGAAATTGTGTGTATTTTGCCCCTGGTTTTTTCCTCATCATCATCATTATCCTAATTTTGTAAACGTTTTCCTGTAAGGAGGGAATTTGTAGTATTTAAAACCGTAAGATTATATTGAATAAAATGTGAGACAATGTAGTAATTAAAGCTCTTAAAATTGAGACACATATTTTCATGCGGCGCAATTTTTCTCTATTGAAATTGTGTGTATTTTGCCCCTGGTTTTTTCCTCGTCATCATCATTATCCTAATTTTGTAGACGTTTCCCTGTATGGAGGGAATTTGCAGTATTTAAAACCGAAAGAGAATATTGGATAAAATGTGAGACAATGTAGTAATTAAAGGTTTCAAAATTAAGACATATTTTCATGAGGCTCTATTTTTCTCTATTGAAATTGTGTGTATTTTGCCCCTGGTTTTTTCCTCATCATCATCATTATCCTAATTTTGTAGACGTTTCCCTGTATGGAGGGAATTTGTAGTATTTAAAACCGTAAGATTATATTGAATAAAATGTGAGACAATGTAGTAATTAAAGCTCTTAAAATTGAGACACATATTTTCATGCGGCGCAATTTTTCTCTATTGAAATTGTGTGTATTTCGAAACCCACTTTTTTCCTCATCATCATCATTATCATAATTTTGTAGACGTTTTCCTGTAAGGAGGGAATTTGTAGTATTTAAAACCGTAAGATTATATTGGATAAAATGTGAGACAATGTAGTAATGAAAGGTCTCAAAATTGAGACACATATTTTCATGAGACGCAATTTTTCTCTATTGAAATTGTGTGTATTTTGCCCCTGGTTTTTTCCTCATCATCATCATTATCCTAATTTTGTAGACGTTTCCCTGTATGGAGGGAATTTGTAGTATTTAAAACCGTAAGATTATATTGAATAAAATGTGAGACAATGTAGTAATTAAAGCTCTTAAAATTGAGACACATATTTTCATGCGGCGCAATTTTTCTCTATTGAAATTGTGTGTATTTCGAAACCCACTTTTTTCCTCATCATCATCATTATGATAATTTTGTAGACATTTGCCTGTAAGGAGGAAATTTGTAGTATTTAAAACCGTAAGATTATATTGAATAAAATGTGAGACAATGTAGTAATGAAAGGTCTCAAAATTGAGACACATATTTTCATGAGGCTCTATTTTTCTCTATTGAAATTGTGTGTATTTTGCCCCTGGTTTTTTCCTCGTCATCATCATTATCCTAATTTTGTAGACGTTTTCCTGTAAGGAGGGAATTTGTAGTATTTAAAACCGTAAGATTATATTGGATAAAATGTGAGACAATGTAGTAATTAAAGGTTTCAAAATTAAGACACATATTTTCATGAGGCTCTATTTTTCTCTATTGAAATTGTGTGTATTTCGAAACCCACTTTTGTCCTCATCATCATCATTATTATAATTTTGTAGACATTTGCCTGTAAGGAGGAAATTTGTAGTATTTAAAACCGTAAGATTATATTGAATAAAATGTGAGACAATGTAGTAATTAAAGCTCTTAAAATTAAGACACATATTTTCATGAGGCTCTATTTTTCTCTATTGAAATTGTGTGTATTTCGAAACCCACTTTTGTCCTCATCATCATCATCATCATCATCATTTTGTAGACGTTTCCCTGTAAGGAGGGAATTTGTAGTATTTAAAACCGTAAGAGTATATTGGATAAAATGTGAGACAATGTAGTAATTAAAGCTCTTAAAATTAAGACACATATTTTCATGAGGCTCTATTTTTCTCTATTGAAATTGTGTGTATTTCGAAACCCACTTTTGTCCTCATCATCATCATTATCCTAATTTTGTAGACATTTGCCTGTATGGAGGGAATTTGTAGTATTTAAAACCGTAAGATTATATTGAATAAAATGTGAGACAATGTAGTAATGAAAGGTCTCAAAATTGAGACACATATTTTCATGAGGCTCTATTTTTCTCTATTGAAATTGTGTGTATTTTGCCCCTGGTTTTTTCCTCGTCATCATCATTATCCTAATTTTGTAGACGTTTCCCTGTATGGAGGGAATTTGCAGTATTTAAAACCGAAAGAGAATATTGGATAAAATGTGAGACAATGTAGTAATGAAAGGTCTCAAAATTGAGACACATATTTTCATGAGACGCAATTTTTCTCTATTGAAATTGTGTGTATTTTGCCCCTGGTTTTTTCCTCATCATCATCATTATCCTAATTTTGTAAACGTTTTCCTGTAAGGAGGGAATTTGTAGTATTTAAAACCGTAAGATTATATTGGATAAAATGTGAGACAATGTAGTAATTAAAGGTTTCAAAATTAAGACACATATTTTCATGAGGCTCTATTTTTCTCTATTGAAATTGTGTGTATTTCGAAACCCACTTTTGTCCTCATCATCATCATTATCCTAATTTTGTAAACGTTTTCCTGTATGGAGGGAATTTGTAGTATTTAAAACCGTAAGATTATATTGGATAAAATGTGAGACAATGTAGTAATGAAAGGTCTCAAAATTGAGACACATATTTTCATGCGGCGCAATTTTTCTCTATTGAAATTGTGTGTATTTTGCCCCTGGTTTTTTCCTCGTCATCATCATTATCCTAATTTTGTAGACGTTTCCCTGTATGGAGGGAATTTGCAGTATTTAAAACCGAAAGAGAATATTGGATAAAATGTGAGACAATGTAGTAATTAAAGGTTTCAAAATTAAGACATATTTTCATGAGGCTCTATTTTTCTCTATTGAAATTGTGTGTATTTTGCCCCTGGTTTTTTCCTCATCATCATCATTATCCTAATTTTGTAGACGTTTCCCTGTATGGAGGGAATTTGTAGTATTTAAAACCGTAAGATTATATTGAATAAAATGTGAGACAATGTAGTAATTAAAGCTTTTAAAATTGAGACACATATTTTCATGCGGCGCAATTTTTCTCTATTGAAATTGTGTGTATTTTGCCCCTGGTTTTTTCCTCATCATCATCATTATCCTAATTTTGTAAACGTTTTCCTGTAAGGAGGGAATTTGTAGTATTTAAAACCGTAAGATTATATTGGATAAAATGTGAGACAATGTAGTAATTAAAGCTCTTAAAATTAAGACACATATTTTCATGAGGCGCTATTTTTCTCTATTGAAATTGTGTGTATTTTGCCCCTGGTTTTTTCCTCATCATCATCATCATCATCGTCATCTTGTAGACGTTTTCCTGTAAGGAGGGAATTTGTAGTATTTAAAACCGTAAGATTATATTGGATAAAATGTGAGACAATGTAGTAATGAAAGGTCTCAAAATTGAGACACATATTTTCATGAGGCTCTATTTTTCTCTATTGAAATTGTGTGTATTTTGCCCCTGGTTTTTTCCTCATCATCATCATTATCCTAATTTTGTAGACGTTTTCCTGTAAGGAGGGAATTTGTAGTATTTAAAACCGTAAGATTATATTGAATAAAATGTGAGACAATGTAGTAATTAAAGCTCTTAAAATTGAGACACATATTTTCATGCGGCGCAATTTTTCTCTATTGAAATTGTGTGTATTTTGCCCCTGGTTTTTTCCTCGTCATCATCATTATCCTAATTTTGTAGACGTTTCCCTGTATGGAGGGAATTTGTAGTATTTAAAACCGTAAGATTATATTGGATAAAATGTGAGACAATGTAGTAATGAAAGGTCTCAAAATTAAGACACATATTTTCATGAGGCGCAATTTTTCTCTATTGAAATTGTGTGTATTTCGAAACACACTTTTTTCCTCATCATCATCATTATCCTAATTTTGTAGACATTTGCCTGTAAGGAGGAAATTTGTAGTATTTAAAACCGTAAGATTATATTGGATAAAATGTGAGACAATGTAGTAATTAAAGGTCTCAAAATTAAGACACATATTTTCATGAGGCTCTATTTTTCTCTATTGAAATTGTGTGTATTTCGAAACCCACTTTTTTCCTCATCATCATCATTATCCTAATTTTGTAGACGTTTTCCTGTAAGGAGGGAATTTGTAGTATTTAAAACCGTAAGATTATATTGAATAAAATGTGAGACAATGTAGTAATTAAAGCTCTTAAAATTGAGACACATATTTTCATGCGGCTCTATTTTTCTCTATTGAAATTGTGTGTATTTTGCCCCTGGTTTTTTCCTCATCATCATCATTATCCTAATTTTGTAAACGTTTTCCTGTAAGGAGGGAATTTGTAGTATTTAAAACCGTAAGATTATATTGGATAAAATGTGAGACAATGTAGTAATTAAAGCTCTTAAAATTAAGACACATATTTTCATGAGGCGCTATTTTTCTCTATTGAAATTGTGTGTATTTTGCCCCTGGTTTTTTCCTCATCATCATCATTATCCTAATTTTGTAGACGTTTCCCTGTATGGAGGGAATTTGTAGTATTTAAAACCGTAAGATTATATTGAATAAAATGTGAGACAATGTAGTAATTAAAGCTCTTAAAATTGAGACACATATTTTCATGCGGCGCAATTTTTCTCTATTGAAATTGTGTGTATTTCGAAACCCACTTTTTTCCTCATCATCATCATTATCATAATTTTGTAGACGTTTTCCTGTAAGGAGGGAATTTGTAGTATTTAAAACCGTAAGATTATATTGAATAAAATGTGAGACAATGTAGTAATTAAAGCTCTTAAAATTGAGACACATATTTTCATGCGGCGCAATTTTTCTCTATTGAAATTGTGTGTATTTTGCCCCTGGTTTTTTCCTCGTCATCATCATTATCCTAATTTTGTAGACGTTTCCCTGTATGGAGGGAATTTGTAGTATTTAAAACCGTAAGATTATATTGGATAAAATGTGAGACAATGTAGTAATGAAAGGTCTCAAAATTAAGACACATATTTTCATGAGGCGCAATTTTTCTCTATTGAAATTGTGTGTATTTCGAAACACACTTTTTTCCTCATCATCATCATTATCCTAATTTTGTAGACATTTGCCTGTAAGGAGGAAATTTGTAGTATTTAAAACCGTAAGATTATATTGGATAAAATGTGAGACAATGTAGTAATTAAAGGTCTCAAAATTAAGACACATATTTTCATGAGGCGCAATTTTTCTCTATTGAAATTGTGTGTATTTTGCACCTGGTTTTTTCCTCATCATCATCATTATCCTAATTTTGTAGACGTTTTCCTGTAAGGAGGGAATTTGTAGTATTTAAAACCGTAAGATTATATTGAATAAAATGTGAGACAATGTAGTAATTAAAGCTCTTAAAATTGAGACACATATTTTCATGCGGCGCAATTTTTCTCTATTGAAATTGTGTGTATTTCGAAACCCACTTTTTTCCTCATCATCATCATTATTATAATTTTGTAGACATTTGCCTGTAAGGAGGAAATTTGTAGTATTTAAAACCGTAAGATTATATTGAATAAAATGTGAGACAATGTAGTAATGAAAGGTCTCAAAATTGAGACACATATTTTCATGAGGCTCTATTTTTCTCTATTGAAATTGTGTGTATTTCGAAACCCACTTTTTTCCTCATCATCATCATTATCCTAATTTTGTAAACGTTTCCCTGTATGGAGGGAATTTGTAGTATTTAAAACCGTAAGATTATATTGGATAAAATGTGAGACAATGTAGTAATGAAAGGTCTCAAAATTGAGACACATATTTTCATGAGGCTCTATTTTTCTCTATTGAAATTGTGTGTATTTTGCCCCTGGTTTTTTCCTCATCATCATCATTATCATAATTTTGTAGACGTTTTCCTGTAAGGAGGGAATTTGTAGTATTTAAAACCGTAAGATTATATTGAATAAAATGTGAGACAATGTAGTAATTAAAGCTCTTAAAATTGAGACACATATTTTCATGCGGCGCAATTTTTCTCTATTGAAATTGTGTGTATTTTGCCCCTGGTTTTTTCCTCATCATCATCATTATCCTAATTTTGTAGACGTTTCCCTGTATGGAGGGAATTTGCAGTATTTAAAACCGAAAGAGAATATTGGATAAAATGTGAGACAATGTAGTAATTAAAGGTTTCAAAATTAAGACATATTTTCATGAGGCTCTATTTTTCTCTATTGAAATTGTGTGTATTTCGAAACCCACTTTTTTCCTCATCATCATTATTATCATAATTTTGTAGACGTTTTCCTGTAAGGAGGGAATTTGTAGTATTTAAAACCGTAAGATTATATTGGATAAAATGTGAGACAATGTAGTAATTAAAGCTCTTAAAATTAAGACACATATTTTCATGCGGCGCTATTTTTCTCTATTGAAATTGTGTGTATTTTGCCCCTGGTTTTTTCCTCATCATCATCATTATCCTAATTTTGTAGACGTTTCCCTGTATGGAGGGAATTTGTAGTATTTAAAACCGTAAGATTATATTGAATAAAATGTGAGACAATGTAGTAATTAAAGCTCTTAAAATTGAGACACATATTTTCATGCGGCGCAATTTTTCTCTATTGAAATTGTGTGTATTTCGAAACCCACTTTTTTCCTCATCATCATCATTATCATAATTTTGTAGACGTTTTCCTGTAAGGAGGGAATTTGTAGTATTTAAAACCGTAAGATTATATTGGATAAAATGTGAGACAATGTAGTAATGAAAGGTCTCAAAATTGAGACACATATTTTCATGAGGCTCTATTTTTCTCTATTGAAATTGTGTGTATTTTGCCCCTGGTTTTTTCCTCATCATCATCATTATCCTAATTTTGTAGACGTTTCCCTGTATGGAGGGAATTTGTAGTATTTAAAACCGTAAGATTATATTGAATAAAATGTGAGACAATGTAGTAATTAAAGCTCTTAAAATTGAGACACATATTTTCATGCGGCGCAATTTTTCTCTATTGAAATTGTGTGTATTTCGAAACCCACTTTTTTCCTCATCATCATCATTATCATAATTTTGTAGACGTTTTCCTGTAAGGAGGGAATTTGTAGTATTTAAAACCGTAAGATTATATTGGATAAAATGTGAGACAATGTAGTAATGAAAGGTCTCAAAATTGAGACACATATTTTCATGAGGCTCTATTTTTCTCTATTGAAATTGTGTGTATTTTGCCCCTGGTTTTTTCCTCATCATCATCATTATCATAATTTTGTAGACGTTTTCCTGTAAGGAGGGAATTTGTAGTATTTAAAACCGTAAGATTATATTGGATAAAATGTGAGACAATGTAGTAATTAAAGCTCTTAAAATTAAGACACATATTTTCATGAGGCTCTATTTTTCTCTATTGAAATTGTGTGTATTTCGAAACCCACTTTTTTCCTCATCATCATCATTATCATAATTTTGTAGACGTTTTCCTGTAAGGAGGGAATTTGTAGTATTTAAAACCGTAAGATTATATTGGATAAAATGTGAGACAATGTAGTAATTAAAGCTCTTAAAATTAAGACACATATTTTCATGAGGCTCTATTTTTCTCTATTGAAATTGTGTGTATTTCGAAACCCACTTTTGTCCTCATCATCATCATTATCCTAATTTTGTAGACGTTTTCCTGTAAGGAGGAAATTTGTAGTATTTAAAACCGTAAGATTATATTGGATAAAATGTGAGACAATGTAGTAATTAAAGGTTTCAAAATTAAGACACATATTTTCATGAGGCTCTATTTTTCTCTATTGAAATTGTGTGTATTTCGAAACCCAATTTTGTCCTCATCATCATCATTATCCTAATTTTGTAAACGTTTTCCTGTATGGAGGGAATTTGTAGTATTTAAAACCGTAAGATTATATTGGATAAAATGTGAGACAATGTAGTAATTAAAGCTCTTAAAATTAAGACACATATTTTCATGAGGCGCAATTTTTCTCTATTGAAATTGTGTGTATTTCGAAACCCACTTTTTTCCTCATCATCATCATTATCCTAATTTTGTAAACGTTTTCCTGTAAGGAGGGAATTTGTAGTATTTAAAACCGTAAGATTATATTGGATAAAATGTGAGACAATGTAGTAATTAAAGCTCTTAAAATTAAGACACATATTTTCATGAGGCTCTATTTTTCTCTATTGAAATTGTGTGTATTTCGAAACCCACTTTTGTCCTCATCATCATCATTATCCTAATTTTGTAGACATTTGCCTGTATGGAGGGAATTTGTAGTATTTAAAACCGTAAGATTATATTGAATAAAATGTGAGACAATGTAGTAATGAAAGGTCTCAAAATTGAGACACATATTTTCATGAGGCTCTATTTTTCTCTATTGAAATTGTGTGTATTTTGCCCCTGGTTTTTTCCTCGTCATCATCATTATCCTAATTTTGTAGACGTTTCCCTGTATGGAGGGAATTTGCAGTATTTAAAACCGAAAGAGAATATTGGATAAAATGTGAGACAATGTAGTAATGAAAGGTCTCAAAATTGAGACACATATTTTCATGAGACGCAATTTTTCTCTATTGAAATTGTGTGTATTTTGCCCCTGGTTTTTTCCTCATCATCATCATTATCCTAATTTTGTAAACGTTTCCCTGTATGGAGGGAATTTGTAGTATTTAAAACCGTAAGATTATATTGGATAAAATGTGAGACAATGTAGTAATGAAAGGTCTCAAAATTGAGACACATATTTTCATGAGGCTCTATTTTTCTCTATTGAAATTGTGTGTATTTTGCCCCTGGTTTTTTCCTCATCATCATCATTATCCTAATTTTGTAGACGTTTCCCTGTATGGAGGGAATTTGTAGTATTTAAAACCGTAAGATTATATTGAATAAAATGTGAGACAATGTAGTAATTAAAGCTCTTAAAATTGAGACACATATTTTCATGCGGCGCAATTTTTCTCTATTGAAATTGTGTGTATTTCGAAACCCACTTTTTTCCTCATCATCATCATTATGATAATTTTGTAGACATTTGCCTGTAAGGAGGAAATTTGTAGTATTTAAAACCGTAAGATTATATTGAATAAAATGTGAGACAATGTAGTAATGAAAGGTCTCAAAATTGAGACACATATTTTCATGAGGCTCTATTTTTCTCTATTGAAATTGTGTGTATTTTGCCCCTGGTTTTTTCCTCATCATCATCATTATCATAATTTTGTAGACGTTTTCCTGTAAGGAGGGAATTTGTAGTATTTAAAACCGTAAGATTATATTGGATAAAATGTGAGACAATGTAGTAATTAAAGCTCTTAAAATTAAGACACATATTTTCATGAGGCTCTATTTTTCTCTATTGAAATTGTGTGTATTTCGAAACCCACTTTTTTCCTCATCATCATCATTATCATAATTTTGTAGACGTTTTCCTGTAAGGAGGGAATTTGTAGTATTTAAAACCGTAAGATTATATTGGATAAAATGTGAGACAATGTAGTAATTAAAGCTCTTAAAATTAAGACACATATTTTCATGAGGCTCTATTTTTCTCTATTGAAATTGTGTGTATTTCGAAACCCACTTTTGTCCTCATCATCATCATTATCCTAATTTTGTAGACGTTTTCCTGTAAGGAGGAAATTTGTAGTATTTAAAACCGTAAGATTATATTGGATAAAATGTGAGACAATGTAGTAATTAAAGGTTTCAAAATTAAGACACATATTTTCATGAGGCTCTATTTTTCTCTATTGAAATTGTGTGTATTTCGAAACCCAATTTTGTCCTCATCATCATCATTATCCTAATTTTGTAAACGTTTTCCTGTATGGAGGGAATTTGTAGTATTTAAAACCGTAAGATTATATTGGATAAAATGTGAGACAATGTAGTAATTAAAGCTCTTAAAATTAAGACACATATTTTCATGAGGCGCAATTTTTCTCTATTGAAATTGTGTGTATTTCGAAACCCACTTTTTTCCTCATCATCATCATTATCCTAATTTTGTAAACGTTTTCCTGTAAGGAGGGAATTTGTAGTATTTAAAACCGTAAGATTATATTGGATAAAATGTGAGACAATGTAGTAATTAAAGCTCTTAAAATTAAGACACATATTTTCATGAGGCTCTATTTTTCTCTATTGAAATTGTGTGTATTTCGAAACCCACTTTTGTCCTCATCATCATCATTATCCTAATTTTGTAGACATTTGCCTGTATGGAGGGAATTTGTAGTATTTAAAACCGTAAGATTATATTGAATAAAATGTGAGACAATGTAGTAATGAAAGGTCTCAAAATTGAGACACATATTTTCATGAGGCTCTATTTTTCTCTATTGAAATTGTGTGTATTTTGCCCCTGGTTTTTTCCTCGTCATCATCATTATCCTAATTTTGTAGACGTTTCCCTGTATGGAGGGAATTTGCAGTATTTAAAACCGAAAGAGAATATTGGATAAAATGTGAGACAATGTAGTAATGAAAGGTCTCAAAATTGAGACACATATTTTCATGAGACGCAATTTTTCTCTATTGAAATTGTGTGTATTTTGCCCCTGGTTTTTTCCTCATCATCATCATTATCCTAATTTTGTAAACGTTTCCCTGTATGGAGGGAATTTGTAGTATTTAAAACCGTAAGATTATATTGGATAAAATGTGAGACAATGTAGTAATGAAAGGTCTCAAAATTGAGACACATATTTTCATGAGGCTCTATTTTTCTCTATTGAAATTGTGTGTATTTTGCCCCTGGTTTTTTCCTCGTCATCATCATTATCCTAATTTTGTAGACGTTTCCCTGTATGGAGGGAATTTGTAGTATTTAAAACCGTAAGATTATATTGGATAAAATGTGAGACAATGTAGTAATGAAAGGTCTCAAAATTAAGACACATATTTTCATGAGGCGCAATTTTTCTCTATTGAAATTGTGTGTATTTCGAAACACACTTTTTTCCTCATCATCATCATTATCCTAATTTTGTAGACGTTTTCCTGTAAGGAGGGAATTTGTAGTATTTAAAACCGTAAGATTATATTGGATAAAATGTGAGACAATGTAGTAATGAAAGGTCTCAAAATTGAGACACATATTTTCATGAGGCTCTATTTTTCTCTATTGAAATTGTGTGTATTTTGCCCCTGGTTTTTTCCTCATCATCATCATTATCCTAATTTTGTAAACGTTTTCCTGTAAGGAGGGAATTTGTAGTATTTAAAACCGTAAGATTATATTGGATAAAATGTGAGACAATGTAGTAATTAAAGCTCTTAAAATTAAGACACATATTTTCATGAGGCTCTATTTTTCTCTATTGAAATTGTGTGTATTTTGCCCCTGGTTTTTTCCTCATCATCATCATTATCCTAATTTTGTAAACGTTTTCCTGTAAGGAGGGAATTTGTAGTATTTAAAACCGTAAGATTATATTGAATAAAATGTGAGACAATGTAGTAATTAAAGCTCTTAAAATTGAGACACATATTTTCATGCGGCGCAATTTTTCTCTATTGAAATTGTGTGTATTTTGCCCCTGGTTTTTTCCTCGTCATCATCATTATCCTAATTTTGTAGACGTTTCCCTGTATGGAGGGAATTTGTAGTATTTAAAACCGTAAGATTATATTGGATAAAATGTGAGACAATGTAGTAATGAAAGGTCTCAAAATTAAGACACATATTTTCATGAGGCGCAATTTTTCTCTATTGAAATTGTGTGTATTTCGAAACACACTTTTTTCCTCATCATCATCATTATCCTAATTTTGTAGACATTTGCCTGTAAGGAGGAAATTTGTAGTATTTAAAACCGTAAGATTATATTGAATAAAATGTGAGACAATGTAGTAATGAAAGGTCTCAAAATTGAGACACATATTTTCATGAGGCTCTATTTTTCTCTATTGAAATTGTGTGTATTTTGCCCCTGGTTTTTTCCTCATCATCATCATTATCCTAATTTTGTAAACGTTTTCCTGTAAGGAGGGAATTTGTAGTATTTAAAACCGTAAGATTATATTGGATAAAATGTGAGACAATGTAGTAATGAAAGGTCTCAAAATTGAGACACATATTTTCATGAGGCTCTATTTTTCTCTATTGAAATTGTGTGTATTTTGCCCCTGGTTTTTTCCTCATCATCATCATCATCATCGTCATCTTGTAGACGTTTTCCTGTAAGGAGGGAATTTGTAGTATTTAAAACCGTAAGATTATATTGGATAAAATGTGAGACAATGTAGTAATGAAAGGTCTCAAAATTGAGACACATATTTTCATGAGGCTCTATTTTTCTCTATTGAAATTGTGTGTATTTTGCCCCTGGTTTTTTCCTCATCATCATCATTATCCTAATTTTGTAAACGTTTTCCTGTAAGGAGGGAATTTGTAGTATTTAAAACCGTAAGATTATATTGGATAAAATGTGAGACAATGTAGTAATTAAAGCTCTTAAAATTAAGACACATATTTTCATGAGGCGCTATTTTTCTCTATTGAAATTGTGTGTATTTTGCCCCTGGTTTTTTCCTCGTCATCATCATTATCCTAATTTTGTAGACGTTTCCCTGTATGGAGGGAATTTGTAGTATTTAAAACCGTAAGATTATATTGGATAAAATGTGAGACAATGTAGTAATGAAAGGTCTCAAAATTGAGACACATATTTTCATGAGGCGCAATTTTTCTCTATTGAAATTGTGTGTATTTCGAAACCCACTTTTTTCCTCATCATCATCATTATCATAATTTTGTAGACGTTTTCCTGTAAGGAGGGAATTTGTAGTATTTAAAACCGTAAGATTATATTGGATAAAATGTGAGACAATGTAGTAATTAAAGCTCTTAAAATTAAGACACATATTTTCATGAGGCTCTATTTTTCTCTATTGAAATTGTGTGTATTTCGAAACCCACTTTTTTCCTCATCATCATCATTATCATAATTTTGTAGACGTTTTCCTGTAAGGAGGGAATTTGTAGTATTTAAAACCGTAAGATTATATTGGATAAAATGTGAGACAATGTAGTAATTAAAGCTCTTAAAATTAAGACACATATTTTCATGAGGCTCTATTTTTCTCTATTGAAATTGTGTGTATTTCGAAACCCACTTTTGTCCTCATCATCATCATTATCCTAATTTTGTAGACGTTTTCCTGTAAGGAGGAAATTTGTAGTATTTAAAACCGTAAGATTATATTGGATAAAATGTGAGACAATGTAGTAATTAAAGCTCTTAAAATTAAGACACATATTTTCATGAGGCGCAATTTTTCTCTATTGAAATTGTGTGTATTTCGAAACCCACTTTTTTCCTCATCATCATCATTATCCTAATTTTGTAAACGTTTTCCTGTAAGGAGGGAATTTGTAGTATTTAAAACCGTAAGATTATATTGGATAAAATGTGAGACAATGTAGTAATTAAAGCTCTTAAAATTAAGACACATATTTTCATGAGGCTCTATTTTTCTCTATTGAAATTGTGTGTATTTTGCCCCTGGTTTTTTCCTCATCATCATCATTATCCTAATTTTGTAAACGTTTTCCTGTAAGGAGGGAATTTGTAGTATTTAAAACCGTAAGATTATATTGGATAAAATGTGAGACAATGTAGTAATTAAAGCTCTTAAAATTGAGACACATATTTTCATGCGGCGCAATTTTTCTCTATTGAAATTGTGTGTATTTCGAAACCCACTTTTTTCCTCATCATCATCATTATCATAATTTTGTAGACGTTTTCCTGTAAGGAGGGAATTTGTAGTATTTAAAACCGTAAGATTATATTGGATAAAATGTGAGACAATGTAGTAATGAAAGGTCTCAAAATTGAGACACATATTTTCATGAGGCTCTATTTTTCTCTATTGAAATTGTGTGTATTTTGCCCCTGGTTTTTTCCTCATCATCATCATTATCCTAATTTTGTAAACGTTTCCCTGTATGGAGGGAATTTGTAGTATTTAAAACCGTAAGATTATATTGGATAAAATGTGAGACAATGTAGTAATGAAAGGTCTCAAAATTGAGACACATATTTTCATGAGGCTCTATTTTTCTCTATTGAAATTGTGTGTATTTTGCCCCTGGTTTTTTCCTCATCATCATCATTATCCTAATTTTGTAAACGTTTTCCTGTAAGGAGGGAATTTGTAGTATTTAAAACCGTAAGATTATATTGGATAAAATGTGAGACAATGTAGTAATTAAAGCTCTTAAAATTAAGACACATATTTTCATGAGGCTCTATTTTTCTCTATTGAAATTGTGTGTATTTTGCCCCTGGTTTTTTCCTCATCATCATCATTATCCTAATTTTGTAAACGTTTTCCTGTAAGGAGGGAATTTGTAGTATTTAAAACCGTAAGATTATATTGAATAAAATGTGAGACAATGTAGTAATTAAAGCTCTTAAAATTGAGACACATATTTTCATGCGGCGCAATTTTTCTCTATTGAAATTGTGTGTATTTTGCCCCTGGTTTTTTCCTCGTCATCATCATTATCCTAATTTTGTAGACGTTTCCCTGTATGGAGGGAATTTGTAGTATTTAAAACCGTAAGATTATATTGGATAAAATGTGAGACAATGTAGTAATGAAAGGTCTCAAAATTAAGACACATATTTTCATGAGGCGCAATTTTTCTCTATTGAAATTGTGTGTATTTCGAAACACACTTTTTTCCTCATCATCATCATTATCCTAATTTTGTAGACATTTGCCTGTAAGGAGGAAATTTGTAGTATTTAAAACCGTAAGATTATATTGAATAAAATGTGAGACAATGTAGTAATGAAAGGTCTCAAAATTGAGACACATATTTTCATGAGGCTCTATTTTTCTCTATTGAAATTGTGTGTATTTTGCCCCTGGTTTTTTCCTCATCATCATCATTATCCTAATTTTGTAAACGTTTTCCTGTAAGGAGGGAATTTGTAGTATTTAAAACCGTAAGATTATATTGGATAAAATGTGAGACAATGTAGTAATTAAAGCTCTTAAAATTAAGACACATATTTTCATGAGGCGCTATTTTTCTCTATTGAAATTGTGTGTATTTTGCCCCTGGTTTTTTCCTCATCATCATCATCATCATCGTCATCTTGTAGACGTTTTCCTGTAAGGAGGGAATTTGTAGTATTTAAAACCGTAAGATTATATTGGATAAAATGTGAGACAATGTAGTAATGAAAGGTCTCAAAATTGAGACACATATTTTCATGAGGCTCTATTTTTCTCTATTGAAATTGTGTGTATTTTGCCCCTGGTTTTTTCCTCATCATCATCATTATCCTAATTTTGTAAACGTTTTCCTGTAAGGAGGGAATTTGTAGTATTTAAAACCGTAAGATTATATTGGATAAAATGTGAGACAATGTAGTAATTAAAGCTCTTAAAATTAAGACACATATTTTCATGAGGCGCTATTTTTCTCTATTGAAATTGTGTGTATTTTGCCCCTGGTTTTTTCCTCGTCATCATCATTATCCTAATTTTGTAGACGTTTCCCTGTATGGAGGGAATTTGTAGTATTTAAAACCGTAAGATTATATTGGATAAAATGTGAGACAATGTAGTAATGAAAGGTCTCAAAATTGAGACACATATTTTCATGAGGCGCAATTTTTCTCTATTGAAATTGTGTGTATTTCGAAACCCACTTTTTTCCTCATCATCATCATTATCATAATTTTGTAGACGTTTTCCTGTAAGGAGGGAATTTGTAGTATTTAAAACCGTAAGATTATATTGGATAAAATGTGAGACAATGTAGTAATTAAAGGTTTCAAAATTAAGACACATATTTTCATGAGGCTCTATTTTTCTCTATTGAAATTGTGTGTATTTCGAAACCCACTTTTGTCCTCATCATCATCATTATCCTAATTTTGTAAACGTTTTCCTGTATGGAGGGAATTTGTAGTATTTAAAACCGTAAGATTATATTGGATAAAATGTGAGACAATGTAGTAATTAAAGCTCTTAAAATTAAGACACATATTTTCATGAGGCGCAATTTTTCTCTATTGAAATTGTGTGTATTTCGAAACCCACTTTTTTCCTCATCATCATCATTATCATAATTTTGTAGACGTTTTCCTGTAAGGAGGGAATTTGTAGTATTTAAAACCGTAAGATTATATTGGATAAAATGTGAGACAATGTAGTAATTAAAGCTCTTAAAATTAAGACACATATTTTCATGAGGCGCAATTTTTCTCTATTGAAATTGTATGTATTTCGAAACCCACTTTTGTCCTCATCATCATCATCGTCATCTTGTAGACGTTTTCCCTGTAAGAGGGGAATCTGCAGTATTTAAAACTGTAAGTTCATATTGGATAAAATGTGAGACAATGTAGTAATGAAAGGTCTCAAATTGAGACACATATTTTCATGAGACGCTATTTTTCTCTATTGGAATTGTGTGTATTTTACCCCTGGTTTTTTCCTCATCATCATCATTATCCTAATTTTGTAGACGTTTCCCTGTATGGAGGGAATTTGTAGTATTTAAAACCGTAAGATTATATTGGATAAAATGTGAGACAATGTAGTAATGAAAGGTCTCAAAATTGAGACACATATTTTCATGAGGCGCAATTTTTCTCTATTGAAATTGTGTGTATTTCGAAACCCACTTTTTTCCTCATCATCATCATTATCATAATTTTGTAGACGTTTTCCTGTAAGGAGGGAATTTGTAGTATTTAAAACCGTAAGATTATATTGGATAAAATGTGAGACAATGTAGTAATTAAAGCTCTTAAAATTAAGACACATATTTTCATGAGGCTCTATTTTTCTCTATTGAAATTGTGTGTATTTCGAAACCCACTTTTTTCCTCATCATCATCATTATCATAATTTTGTAGACGTTTTCCTGTAAGGAGGGAATTTGTAGTATTTAAAACCGTAAGATTATATTGGATAAAATGTGAGACAATGTAGTAATTAAAGCTCTTAAAATTAAGACACATATTTTCATGAGGCTCTATTTTTCTCTATTGAAATTGTGTGTATTTCGAAACCCACTTTTGTCCTCATCATCATCATTATCCTAATTTTGTAGACGTTTTCCTGTAAGGAGGAAATTTGTAGTATTTAAAACCGTAAGATTATATTGGATAAAATGTGAGACAATGTAGTAATTAAAGGTTTCAAAATTAAGACACATATTTTCATGAGGCTCTATTTTTCTCTATTGAAATTGTGTGTATTTCGAAACCCACTTTTGTCCTCATCATCATCATTATCCTAATTTTGTAAACGTTTTCCTGTATGGAGGGAATTTGTAGTATTTAAAACCGTAAGATTATATTGGATAAAATGTGAGACAATGTAGTAATTAAAGCTCTTAAAATTAAGACACATATTTTCATGAGGCGCTATTTTTCTCTATTGAAATTGTGTGTATTTTGCCCCTGGTTTTTTCCTCATCATCATCATCATCATCGTCATCTTGTAGACGTTTTCCTGTAAGGAGGGAATTTGTAGTATTTAAAACCGTAAGATTATATTGGATAAAATGTGAGACAATGTAGTAATGAAAGGTCGCAAAATTAAGACACATATTTTCATGAGGCGCAATTTTTCTCTATTGAAATTGTATGTATTTCGAAACCCACTTTTGTCCTCATCATCATCATCGTCATCTTGTAGACGTTTTCCCTGTAAGAGGGGAATCTGCAGTATTTAAAACTGTAAGTTCATATTGGATAAAATGTGAGACAATGTAGTAATGAAAGGTCTCAAAATTGAGACACATATTTTCATGAGACGCTATTTTTCTCTATTGGAATTGTGTGTATTTTACCCCTGTTTTTGTCCTCATCATCATCATCATTGTCGTCGTCATCAAAAACTTCAGCTTTTTAGCAGGTGCCGGTTTCCTGCACTATCTCTTACTGAGGGTATATGTCGTTGAGGTCTTTTCATTTATATGTTGCTTTCCATAGTGAATAGTTCCCTTTTTTCTCTGCTGAATGGTTTTCTAGATAGTGTAGAGATATTCGGAAAGATGGTGGTTCTTTAGTGGTAGATGTAGTGAGTAGATTAAATATGATCGGGGCTACTTTTTATTTTCTCCTATTTTACTTCTTTACACTTTAAAGTTCACGTCTTTGCGACTCCGCACCATTCTCGTCTTCAGTGTTCCAAGCTCGGTACTCTTATCACACACTCGCTACAATTTCTCTTTCCTTTAACACTCATCAATACACTCAACTTATCCACTTATTTCATACCCTACAGTAGTGCCTTACAATTTCATTCATCATTTTTCACTAATTCTTTAAACGGTTTTGTCTTGCGAGTAACTTCATTCTTGCCATTGTTGTCTTGCCTTTGCGATGTTTGGCGATCAGCTCTCTAACTTCCTGCGGGTAATTATTGCCTTGTGTTTCGTTCATCGTCGTACTTGGTGTAGGCCCGTCGATGCTGCCTGCTGTATAGCTTTTGTGAGCATTCCAACCACTGTGTCAGTATCCTCTGGTTCTTTCATTTTTACGTTGAATATTATTTGAGTTTCTAATACTTCTCCGTAACGGTACCAGACGGTGTACTTGTTAGGATCGATTATTTTGACTTTTTTACTATTGTCATACGTATTGTAACCAGGACTGGTGTATGATTCGATGCCAAGTCGATGTTTCTAGTTACATTTATGTCATTTTTACCTAGGCTTTTGAGCATATTATCTGTTCTACTTTCATGTGTTGGCCAGTAAATTGATGTTCTGTTACGTCCCATGGACGCAACCCCTCTGAAACTATTATCATTATTATTATTATCATTATCATTATTATTACTATTATAAATACAGACGAGTACTAAAACCCATAAGGCCCATTCCCACCACAACCATCTCCCACCCTTACTTTTCCGAAGCGTCCCGAGTTTTCCTTCTGGACTAAAAACCCAACAACTGTAAAAAAAATTTTTAAAAAAGTAATAAAAATAAAAAATAAATATAAAAATAAAAATATAAATATAATATATAATATATAATATAAAGAAAAATAATATAATATAATATATATAATATAATAATATAATATAAATAGTAAAATATAAAAATAAAAATACAAAATACAAAAAGATACAAAAAAAAGTAAAAAGTCTATAGTTAGTAAGTTTAGTTAAGTTTAGGTTAATTTCAAAATTATACCGAACCAGTGTCAACACACAGATCTTAAATCACTCTACATTTTATACATCATAGTCTTACTAGCAATCCGCTCTCTGACCATTCTCCGCTACCAACCGTTCGAGAGGTCATCAACAAGTGCGAGTCTCGACTAATCATTTTACCACCATATATTCCCACGGTTTGGATCGTAACAGTTCCTGTCAACATTTAACCGCTTTTGGTTTTTATAATGGCATGTTTTCATTCTTTATCTCTTTTTGTTGTTCTTTTAGGTCCCTATTGCATGTACTGTGCGTTCCAGTCGCCTCTGGCGATGAATCTTCCCATTGCATGTAATTTATTAATTTATTCCTTTACGGGTTTATTAGTGCAATAACTTAGTAATTGAATATATGAAGTAAGATAATTATAATACCTATAAGACATAATATCAACACTGTTAGAAAATCCTCATCGTCAAGTATGAGAGTATCCACCTGTGGGCATTACGGCCCTGAGCGCGTGTGTCTGCGTCTTTCTTTCTTTTTGTATTAATAGGGTTACGTTAGGTTTTCTGGGCTTTTTGTTAGCAACGCATCGCAGTAAGGTTGTGAGATGTACAAAGACTAATTTCGATAAACAGAGTTTTAAGTATCTATGTGAATATAGACCCATGTTCGATTTCTTTCACCCTCGCCATAAATATATATAAATAAAACCATCAAACACTAACGAAAATCGAGAAGAAAACGCCGGCAAAATAATATTAATAACGTTTATCATTTCAAATACGAAAAACAGAGCGCGTAAAATTATATTTACTAGCTAGAAAAAATTCCAGATTATCATTATAAGCATTTGCCATAGAGCAGGTGTGTGAACCTCATTTAAACCACCAATGTCAGTGTGAAAGATCTCGGGAAATTCCGTGTAAATTGTATAAATTTCATAAAATCTTTCCAAGGCTAAGGATACATAATTTGAGAAGGTACTGAGATTGGTGTGACCGTGGACATCCCTTGTATAAAGCCATGTTGCTATTCAATAAATAAGGTATTTAAGTTTCAGGCGATCAGAGACTATGCTCTCAAAAACCTTTGCCATAGCATTTAAAATACTAAGAGATCTGTTGTTCTGTATGTCCGATCTGTTTCAGAACTTATAAGCCGGTGATTAACAAACGAGACTTTCTTCTATCAGGAAAGATACCGTAGGTGAGAGACTTATTGATCATAAACCAAAGCGGTCGCGACAAAATACAACAAAAATATAAAAATATAAAAAAAAACAACGTTTCAATGATAATACGGGAATGCCATCATCTCCTGGGTCGGAGTTAATATTGTCTAATTTTTATCAGACTTCACCAACAGATGCAGAGAAAGAAAGAATCGATAGTGCGAAAGAAAAATCGATAGTTGACACATAGTTATTTTCAAGTGTTGGATAGTAATCAATACTAGGTTTTCTAATGGGGTTGAAAATACCGTGCGAATAAATTCGCCGCCTCAAGATTATTATGTATGACAATATTAGAGTATGATTTTATGAAACGCTTACGACTTACAAAATTCCAGAAAGATTTTATATCATGGGGAAAGGAAAATTCTGTTGTGCACACAAAATTACAGTAATTTTTCTTAGCTACTGACTTACATCTAGCGCGCAAATCCGAAATGTGTAAAAAGTCAGCATAATCGTAGGAATGTTTAAAAATTGAGATGTACATTTCATACAGTAGGTCACCTCATATATATCCTCTAAATTTCATTCAATTCGGAGAACACGCAGAAAAATTACCATTTTTCAAAATTGCCTATTTTCATGTAGTTTTAGCAGAATTGTTATGTTTTTGACTAAAATAAGCAACTTTGAAAAGTCATAACTTCTCCGCGCGTTCTCCGAATTGAATGAAATTTAGGGGATATATATGAGGTGACGTACTGTATGAAATGTACATCTCAGTTTTTCGAGACAGGGCCTATAAAGAAAGTTATGAAATCTACAGGGCGCCATAAAAGTCTTACTTTTCTAATATTTATATATTTCAAAAATCGCTGAAACACGTAAAGAAGTAAATTGTTTGGGCTAGCTTCAGTTCAAATTTCACGTCGATATGTTCATTTTTTAAAAAGTTATTCCGAAAAAACAGGTGTACAAATACTTTTTGTAGCCACTGGACATATATATTTATTGTATAAGGCATGATGCCCATTACAATCTTTATACAGAAATATAGTGCACTCTTTTTTAAAAAAATAAAACAGTACTCCATTATGCCTAAACCTTTTTTTTTACTATAGATGCTTCTTAATCTAATATTTGATTTCTTCTTGCCTCCTTAATACTTTGCTTCTCTTTGGTCTCCTTTTTTTATATTTCCAAGCAGAATGCTCTCAGTCTCATACTTTGTTTTATAAAGTTAGCAACTTCCCATATCAATTTTTCGGTACTGGTTATTAGTTCCGTTATTTCCTTTTCCTTTAACAAATCCGGTAAATCTGTACCGGTAAAACTGTGGGCATTTCTTTAGTATGTGTAGTCTTTCTTCTTTTTCTTCCCTGTTACATAATCTGCATATTTCCTTTTCGTCCATCTTGTAGCACATTCCATTGCCTGTTTTTATTGTCCATCCCAGTTTCCCCGCAAGTCTCATTTGTACTATTATTCGCTTTATTGATATAGGTACATTTAAATTTAGGTATTGTGTTCTTACTGGTGCTGTCCCATCCTTGATGTTCTTGTAAATTTCGCTGTGTATAGAATTTAACATTCTGGTCTTGTCTTCTTCAGATAGTTTATTATATATTCTTGTTAATGTTTCCTGCTGAAATCTTTCTGATTTTAGGTCTTCTACATTGCTGATCATAAGCCCATACTGTCCTAACTTACGTTTTAGTTGTGTTATCCAATTTCTCTTATTATCCGTTGTTAGCCTATCTAGAACTTTCAGTTTCTCTCAACATTTCTTGGGTAGGCTTTTCTCGTTCATATTTGCTATTTTATTGCAGTATATCAGATCTCTCTTAATTATATCACATTCCAGGTGAATCCTCCCTGTTTCTAGTCTCACCCTATATCCCGGGGTGCTTCTAGGGACGTTCATAAGTGTCTTTGTGAATTCTGTTCCCTCTCTCTCTAGTTCGGCTGTGTATTGTATTCCCTATATTCCCGCATTGTATAATAGCATTAATTTTGAAATTGCGTGAAATAAAATTTCCGCTAAATCAAAATTATTGGTTTTTGTTATAATTAGTTGTTTCCATACAAAGCCGAATGCCATTCTTCCTTTGGATGTGAAATGTTCCGCAGCCTTTTTAAATGTTCCATTTTGAGAGAAGGGAACTCCTAGGTACGTGTAAGACTTTACTTTTTCTATTTCTACTTCATTATATTTTATTTTCCTTGCTGACATCTTTCTGGTCGTTCTCTTGCACACTAGTACCTTTGTTTTGTCCGTATTTACTTCTAGTTTGCTGTCCTGGCAATAGTTGTGAAGAGTGTTCATTTTATCTTGTAAATCTATTGGATTACTTGCTGTAATTATTATGTCGTCCGCGCATAGTAGGATTTCCATGTCGTCTAATATTCTAGTGTGTCGTTTGTTCCTGAAAAATTCTTCGATATCGTGCATCAGTAGTGGAAAAAGTATTGGGCTTAGGCTATCTCCTTGTAGAACCCTCTTTTTTATTCTTATGGTCTCAGTTTTTCTATTGTTTCCTGTTCTGATTTGTGTGTGCGCTTGTTTGTATAGATTGTATATTACTCTTAGTGTTTGCGAACTTATGCCTGCTTTATGTAATTTGTACCAAAGTTTTGAGTGCCAAACAGCATCAAAAGCCTTTTTGAAGTCTATGAATAGTATATAAATTATCCCTTTAGGTTTCGCTAGTGCTTCCGCTATCTTAGTTTGAAGTACGAATACGTTATCCTTGCATGCTCTATTTGCTCTAAATCCCGCCTGTCCATCAGGAAGTAAGTCGCAGCTTTCTGCCCATAGGTTAATTCTTTTTGCGATGATTGCTGTAAGAAGTTTTCTTATGGAGTTGGCTAGAGTTATGCCTCTATAGTTGTTTGGCTCCAGTTTGTTTCCTTTTTTGAATATCATAATCGTATATGTAGCTCCCCAACATGGCGGTATTTCCTTTCTGTATTACTTTGTTCAGTATTTTTAGTAATAGGAATCTCATATTGAGTGGTAAATACTTGTAAAACTCATTTGCAATACCGTCTGGCCCTGGTGCTCTTCCTGCTTTTAATCTTTTAAGTGCTGTATTTAGTTCTTGCATTTCAATATCTTGATCTAACAATAAGTATGGATGTCTTGCATCTGTTATATGGTACTTATTCTATGTTAGTACTTTCATTGTGTAATTGTTTGTAAAATTACTCCCATTCTGAGATTCCTACTGTGCATTCTGGGTTTGTTCTGGGCGACAGTTTTTTGACCAGTTTCCAAAAACTTCTTGAGTCTTTCGAGTTCTTCATGTCTGTCTGTATTTTCCTGTAGTGTTCGATTTTAGCATTTTTTATTCCTGTTTTGTACTGATATCTTGCTTTCAAGTATTCCTCTTTTGTTTGTTGGTCCTGTTTTATTCTAAATCATTTTTGTTTCTTCTTTAGTTCCTTTCTGTTCTTATGACATCCTTTATTATAGCAAGGTTTGCTTACTTTGGCCGGATACATTTTCATCCGTTTTATTCTTGCTTCTATAATCTTATTCGCCAGGAGTGCACTCATGTTTTCGTCGTTTAGTTCATGGTCTACTTCCTGCCTTATCAATAATTCCTGGTAGTTGTCCATCTTTGTCACATCCCATTTTAGTTTTTCTTCTGGGGCGTCTATTTCCTGTTCCTCCTCTTCATTTTCTTTTTTTTCTTCTAGGTTGAGCTCAATTTGTATGGGAAGGTGGTCCGATGTACCCATCTCTATTATTTTAAAGTCTTTGAATTCTTGTATTTTACTCGCCTGTATCCGCGCCATATCTATTACACTCATGTCTTTTTTGTTTATATATGTGTACTGGCATCTTTATCTGAACGGCTTCTACCGTTTACAACGATCATTCCTAATCCTTCGATGATTTCTACCAGTAGTGCCCCTCCTTTATTTGTATTGTTATCTCTAGTTCTTCTATTATATGTAAAATCTGTTTGCTGGATGATATTTTCTTCTAGCTGATTTCTTAACCCTATCCTTGCATTGAAATCGCCTCCTACTATTAAAGGACCAGAGTATTTCTCGTTGGAATCTGTTAACATTTCCCGTAGCGTAGTTATTATTTGTTCATTCTTTTTTCTTATGTATGTTAAACATATTATATATTCTTTCTTGTTGTTCATTCTTTTTTCTTATGTATGTTAAACATATTATATATTCTTTCTTGTTCATTGTGGTCTTAACACAAATCCAAGATTCTGTTCTTGATATTATTCTCTCTATTCTCATTAAGTCTTCTTTATATATTACACATAAGCCTCCACTAGCTCTTCCCATATTTTTTTCTTTGGTTGCTTTACTTACAATATATTTGTAGTCTTTTAAGATAGGTGGCAGTATTATTTTTTCTTCTGTCCTAAATGTCTCACTTATACCTATTATTGCGCTGTTCATTAGGTGTTCCTTGTACTCCTGCAGTGTCAAGTTTGATAGATTGTCTAATCCGCGTGTATTCCAAAATGTTATATCCTTTCTGCTTGCTTTTCTTTCCTTGGCTTGTAACTTGGTCTTCTTATCCCCGAAATAAGCAACTTCTAACTGGCCCAGTCCCTTCTTTCCAGGTTAGTAATTCATTGTCCACTTGTAGTCTTTGGTATCCAATTTCAGTGTTTTACCCTTTTTTTCCTTTGTTCTCTTGCATATCTATTTATCTCTTTTTGTATTTCTCTTTGTTTCCATGTCAAGTCATTATCTATGTATATTTTTCCCCTCTCAATATCTTTTTATTATCGTTTACCATTTGTCTACTCTCCCAGCTTGCTAATTTGACTCATATTAGCTTATTACCATAGTTTGTATTTATCACTTGTGTTTCTTTTATTGTTGGTTCAATCTTCAAGCTTGTTAGCATAAATTCTTCTATTTCTTCTACTGTACCTTTGTTATCCTTTTATTATTTATATCCTTTTATTATTACATTGCATTTTCTGCCCTTTCTTTTCCTGCGTTCTTTCTCATTTTCTAGTGATTTCATTCTGTCCTCTAATCCTTCTTTTTCCTCTGTCCATTTTAACTCTTTCTCCTCCAATGTTTTCTTTGTGTGTGTGACAGTTCTTTCACAATTTTTATGAATTCTTCGTGTTCTCTTCTTATCTCTTTTATTTCCTCTCTTACACTTTATATTTCTTCCATCATTTCTACCATATTTGAGGCTATTTTGTTTAAGGACGTTGTTACGTTTTGTTCTATTCCCTTTTCTTTATCGCTTTTATTCGGGTTTTTCGTTTTATAGGTTATAATGAGCTGTTTTGCTATTTGTTATCTGTTTTAGTGGCCTACCCCTTGTTCCCTTCCGTTTGTCCCCCATATTCTCTACTTTTTGTTTTTGTTTTGGCTTTCTTTTTATACTTAAATGCACTTTTTCCGAAGAGCAATAGATATCGCGTGCACTTGCTATACGCATTCACACCAGAATCCGTCTAAAGGGACATGCCAACCGTAAACTCGTTGATAGGTCATGGCAAGAAATATCTGCAGAAATGCACGTCGAATATAAGTGAGAAGTCAAAACATGTTAGTATATCTTTATTTAGATCACAAGAGTGTAGTTTTATCAAATGAATTAATTACTGGTTTTATGCAATTCACTATGTAATAGGTAGGTATAAGTAAAAACATAATAAGTAATTATGTACATTTATTCATTTATAAATTTTTATTGTATTCATTTATAATATAAAGGGTATTTTTCGAAGTACTGTGCAAAAGTAGCTCTGATGTTTTTGGCTTCAGTCGGAGGTCTCCCTCTTCTTTCCCAACTAACATTTTGTCCTTCAATACTGGCATCTGTAAGGTGTCCTTCAAATCCTTCATTGTCTATTATTATATTGTGCAAAACACAAATACATATCACAATTTTGTCAGCCAGTTCCACTCAAGTCTCAATCGACTTTGAGAGTATGCACTACTTACAATTAGAATAGGTTATTCCGAATGCAAATCCTACGGTCTTTCGGGCTCGTCATAAGCGGTCGTCAAATCTTCGCTTCATTTCGGTTAGTCCCACACGTTAGTATGGCTTCATGAGATTTGGGAGCAAAGGGTATGCCTCGTCGGCAAGGATTGCGAAAAGAGCTTTTATGTGACTGTCTGGCAACATTTTAGGTTCTGGAAACTTTATAATGTGTTGATCAATACAATTAAATAGATCCGAAGCTAAATATGTTCCACCATCGCCCTGTTTTCCGTATCCTCCCACGTCAATGGCAATAAATTTATACCTTGCATCAACAAGGGATTGAAGTACCACAGAAAAATAATTTTGATAATTGTAGTACATAGAACCAGAATTTACCGGACAAATTAAACGAGGATGCTTCCCGTCAAGACAACCAACTACATGCGGAAAATTCCAAATATTATAAAAGTCAGTCGCATCATTCTTCAGCAATTTTGTAGTAGAAACTGGCATGTGCAACGGCTGTAGTTCATCCCATAAAGCTTCCACTGTTTCCTGGATAATTTCGGTAACAGTGGACTTTCCCATACGAAAACTGAAGGCCAGTGCTCTAAATGATACTCCAGTCGAAAGATACCTGAAATGAAAGGAAATAACAGTTTACTGTCATTATAAAAAGAAATGTATTAGGAAAAATAGTTAATAACCAATTTGATGAACAGAACGTCATTATAATCTAATCATTCATGTTCAAAATCGAAAAACAGCTAATACTGTTTATTTCTTCAGATGGTGTTCTACGAAAGAAGGGAAAGTACCTCAGATACCAGTTCTCGATAAAAATGGCGAAGATACCACCTGCTTATTCAGGCGACGCTGCTAAAAATGTAGAATCTAAATGGTCCTATTATAAGTCACTCATGTTTCTCAAGGGTATTGTAAAACCAAGAGCCTCATCGAGCAATCTAAAGGGTAACAAAACTCCAGCTCGGAAGTTGGATGAGGAATTGGTTGAGCTACTACAACATGTTGATGAGACTGAAGCCGAATCACCCGAAGGGATTCAACATGAAGAAATTCAGGCCTGCGATCCACGGGGCAGTCAGTAGACGGAGCTGTTTGCATCACCCCAGGCCATTCTTTTACCTGAGGATTCTCAGTGTTGTAACATGGCAAACGAGTTGCCGTTACAATTTTCCGCCTTACCGACAAGGCCCAGGGCAGGCAGGTTTGTTCCCGAACCATGCCGAATGCGGCCCTATCGAATCGCGCCGAACACACCTCCCGAGCTTTTCCTTCCCGTATATCGAGAGGTACCCCAGCCTTTATACAAATTCCGTAGGTAGTTCACGAATTTAGAGGGGAGAAATCTACCGACCAAAAATTTAAGGAATTCTACGTAATTCTGAGAAGTACAGCTACTTTTCTCTGGCGTAACGGGGATGTTGAATATACATCAAAGCATGCGCTAAGGATCACGCTAGATCCTCCCCCCCCCCCCCCGCTCCTAGCATATACTATACTGTACTGTACATCTGAAGCAACTTGCACGTGTTCTGTTAGTAAGAAATAAAAACAAAATATAAAGCAGATAAACTTATTGTCACTACCACTGCCGTCCGTCGGTTTGCGCATCCTAAATCCAACAGGGGAACCTCCCAGCGGACGCCGAAATTGACCGGCAGAAGTTAGCCAGAATGCGATCGGCGGCCGAGCCGAAACCGAATCACCGCGGTATTAGGCGATCACTCCGCGGGCGAAAAATTAGTTCCCTGTGGGAACCAATCAACGGCTGCCAGGCCCCTATATCGCGAGAGGGGAAAGGGGAATGGGATGCGACACAGTACCTTACGAATTGCTACGCAAAACGTGGGAGAGACACTCTCTCGACAGCTAGCGTGCGTGATAGGTGTTGAAGTAGTGAAAAGAAAACAAATATAGTCCGTGAAAAGTGGGTGCAAACGGCTGGTCGCGTAATAGGATAATTCCCGATCCAGTTTAAAGAGGTGAGCCCCGATAAAAGATTACTGTAAAGGTCGGGGTATTCCCTGAGACGCCACCTTCCCGCCAAGGGCTCTCAATCATTCGTTTCTTTTTTTTTCTCTTCTTTTCTTATCCTTGGTCGGCCCTACGAGGGCCCCGCTAGGCCGGGCATTGCCCTGAAGTAATGGACACGGATCGCGGATCAATAGCATCTTTGGCGACACGGGTCGCGGTGATATTGTAAGCCGACAACGGCGATCTTTAGCTCACGAATGCGGGAGGTTGGCTTCAATTCAGAGGACCCGAATCTGGCGGTCGTTAAACATAGAGCTATCCCTCGGAGTAGATTGTTTTTCTTTTATTTTTCCCTATAATGTGGTTTGTTGGCAAGCTGGGGTACCCTTGGGGAAAGAAATGGTGAATGCGAATATTGAAGAGTCCTTTATATGAATATAACTGTCCTTTCGGGAGGGTATGTGTGATCATGAATTCTATAAGAGAAATAAGACAACGCGGTCGGGAATGATGGGATAAATTTGGTTCTGCCCGGTAACGATATTTTGGGACTTTATATTACTCACGGAGGAAAAGATAACTATCGCTCCCCTAACGAATGTATTTGGCCGTGGAATTAATAAATATAATCAGCTGAGCGGATAACCGAACGGCCGTGAATGAAACCCAAAACGTCGCGTACTTTATTCATCCTAGGTTGCTGCTATTCCCATTGCCGTCCGTCCCATTGAATTCGAACTCGGATTTTCTCTCTCCTATAAAAATTAAATCCTTAGACCCCGCCCCTCACCGTCCCCTCCAGGGCTGACTAGCTGGACAGGCCGACTCTAGGAGAGACCTGCGGTTTTAAATAATTCCCCGGAAGTTTTAAGCGGTTTTCCCTTTACCTCCGTATACGGACGGAGCGGCATGATTATATGCCTGGCCCATCGAGCATCTTCCGGTATGCGAGTAGCAGGACTCTCCTAGGCCGAAGGATTTGATAACGGCTCCTAGTTCAACTAAAGGAACGTTACACCGTAAACGAAAGCTGAGTAAAATTAATGCCAAGTATACTGAGGAAATCATTTCAATTGAATCAAAAAGGGCAAAACTCTTAGAACGCGTAATAAATGAACGCGGATCCGAGAACAATGACGATGCACTGTTTTCCCGCAGCCTTTTGCCTTATGTAAAAAATATCACACAACGGATGAAATTGAGATTAACAAATCGCGTTCAACAGCTGGTTGATGAGTTTGCTTATACAACTCCAAACGAACAATTAAGCCCAGCTCTACTTTCAGTAGTGGTACCGCGTTGAACTTCAACGACTATAATGACACTTCGCCAGAAACGTATGTGGGATTGCGGAATTATTGCAATCAAAGTTGAATAAACAACGGATACAAAAGTTACTGCATTTTTTCTTTCTCTGTACCTACCTCGATATTTGTTATCCAATAACACTGTGCAGGACGAGTTTTGTGTTCGGGTCCTGGGTGTTATTTTTCAATTCCTTATATCTAGGAAGAACGGAAGATGAACCACGTTTTCATCCTGAATTGTTCTTGAGACGGGAAGTGCTAATTTTGTAATATTTTTTAATGGCATTATGTTTAGTAACCTCCATGTGGCCGTACTGGTGCGATCAATCTTGAATGGAAAACCAGTTTGTCGATTTTGGTGAAGAAGAAACACGACCACTCAGAGTTTTAAATGCCCTATTTTAAATAAGCCGTGGGTCCCCGAATTCGAAGAAAAAGCATTAAAAACGCTTTCGAAATTAGCGTTCTCTATCTCAAAAGCAAATTAGAACCAAAAAACGGTTAACCGTCCCTTCTTTCTACATGTTAGAAGTCAAATAATTACATCCAGAACAGACACAGGCCTAAAGGAATTATTTGTTGTAAAGTTTGAACTAAGTTTTAATGAAAGGTGTGTGTATTTTTAACGCTTCTACCACAAAGGTTGTCAATAAAATACCACACTACATAGATAAATTCAAGACAAAAAAGGACTTACCTTAGAGTTATCATAAATCCTTTTTTAGGAAAAATTGGGGTTTGATGGAGGTCGCACCATTTCTTCGTTATCTGACATTCTATTTTCTTTAAAATATAATTGAATGTCTGCTCATTCATTCGGAAATATTCATAAAACTTTTCAGGGTGAGCTCTCAGTTTTGGAAATAAGGTGTAGTATTGAATAGTTTTTGTTGAATTTTTGGGTAAATACTATCTGTTACGAGTAAAACGCACAAAAGTTCCTCTCGCTATAGCGCCATGATGCAAACCAGGGGGGTCAAGCTCCTAACGTAGCTGCCGTGGCCACGTATATAGTTCTAACCCGACAAATAATTTGAAACCCCTCAAAACCTACCTGTTTACTTATTTACTAGATCTCATCAGTTCCTAATGAACCGGATGAGATTGACCCTTTAGCCAAAGGGTTTCCCGCCAAAAATCGGCAAAGACGGAGAAAGCCTCGGGCGTAGAGACTAATTCTCTTGCCGCCCGGGGCCACCCAGCCCCGCCGATGGAGTCCCGCAGAGCAACCCTCTGCGGGTCATACAGGGAGCACTCCTCCAGGAGATGCCTGGCCGTGTCGCCGGATCCGCACACACAGGTCCCATCGGGGGTGAGCCCCAGAGACGCCAAGCGAGCTCTGAAGTCCCCGTGTCCGGTGAGAACCTGGGTGGTATAAAACCCGGGGCGTACCCAACATGCCCGAATGTGCTCCTGCACGTCTGGAAAGAAGGCGCAGAGAGCCTCGCCCGATGCGGTCCGATAGGCGGACGACACCGAGATAAGGGCCCGTCGCTGCAGGGACCTAAGCTGCTGGATATCTCCAGCCGCGCAGAGGTCGCTCCAACCAGCGGCTGCATACGCAACCGTGGCCGGGAAAATGCCCTTGTAAATATCCCATAACGCCCTAAATCTAATGCCCCATCGTGCCTTCGCCAGCTTTCCTAGATTCGCGAAACGTGACCCGACCTTGTCACTTAGGAACTCGCAGTGCGATCTAACCCCGAAATACTTGTCAAAATGGATGCCAAGGTACCTCACACTTTCTTTAAATTTAATTACCGCGTCCCCTAACTTTATTCCCGGCGGCCTATTCTCGAAGGTCGGTTTTTTCGCGGCTCTACGCTTGCGGTCCGGTCGAGCTCCTCCCCGTCTACCTATTGGGACCCTCCTCACCCAGTAGCATTTGAGGACGATAGCCTCAGTCTTGCGTTCTGAGATTTGGAGTTTGGCCGACCTACACCATGCTAGAATCTCGTCAACAACACGTTGACCCTCGATCTCTAGCTCCCTACGCGAGTCGCCGCACACTAGGAGGAGGAGATCGTCCGCGTATGCGACGAATTTATTCCTTACTGAAGATTGAAGGGTCCTCAGCAGGTCGTTGAACATGAGGTTCCAGCATGCCGGGCCTAGCACCGAACCTTGTGGGCAACCACGTGTGGCGCGCTTGGATACCTCGCCAGAACCAAAGGAGATTTGGACCCTCCAATCGTCAAAATAACTTTGAAGTACCTTGAAAACGTTCTTCGGGCAATATCTCTCACGAAGACTATTCAAAACTAGGGGCCACCAAACGTTGTCGAACACCCCTGAGATGTCGATGCGCAGCATTAAGAATTAACTTATTTTTTTAATAATTTATTTATTTTATTTTATTTTTATATATACTATATTATATAATTTAAATAATTATATATATATATATATAAATATATGAATTATAAAAATAATAATAAATAAATAATAAATATATATAAATATATAAAAAATAATGAAAACATAAATATATAAATAAATAAATATATAAATTCTTAATGCCTATATACATTTATATATATTATATATATTAATGTTCAGAGGCATCGACCATTTGGCGAAGCTCGACGATTGCGTCTTCTGTCGACTTGCCGGGACGAAGCCGAACTGTCGATCAGAGACCTTCCCAGTGGCCATCGCCGTTTGGGAAAGACGCTTCTTGAGAAGCTTCTCGAAAAGTTTTCCTACCACGGAGAGGGGACAAATAGGGCGGTACGATTTGGGGTCCTTCGCATCCTTGTCCTCGCCCTTTAAAAGGACTCGAAGAGAGCCCACCTTCCAGACAGCGGGAAAGACGCCCCACCGAAGGCACCCGTTGAATAACCTAACTAGATGGCCACAGATTACGGTGAAAGCTCTTTTTAATACCACAACCTCAATGAGGTCGGGTCCCGGGGCTTTACCGTTCGCGAAAGTTTTAAGTTGGACGGCGACTTCTGACTCCGTGAAGAATTCAGGCGCGGAGAGAGCACCTTCCCTAACTGCCCGCTGAGCGGGGGTATCTTCGTTCGGCCATCATCGGGGGTATGGGTGTCAAGGAGATAGTTGGCGGTCTCCCTAATACTCATAGTGGAAAGTTCCCCACACCGGAGGGTGCTGATCACCCTCTCGATTCGAAGTTTGTTAGCCTGTTGCTTGTAAGCGAAGCTCCAAGGCTTCGAATTCCTGTGTGACGTGACAAACTTCCGCCAGTTTGCCATTTTGGCTTTCTTCACGTCTCCGCTGTATTCCCGCAAAGAAGAGCGGTACTTTTGCAGCTTGACGAGGCGCGTCGGGCCATCACGCTCTCCCTGGTAATCGCGCCGAAGCCGGTAGATGGCTTTCTTGCGATTTGTGAGGGCAGTTGTCCACCACGGGTTGGATCGCCTAAACCATTTCTTACGCGGCATTGACTCCTCACAGGCGTTTATGAGGCACAGGCGTCCTGTAGGGCCTTGGCTGCACTCTCTATGTCACTCGATGAGTCCAAACAGAGGACCTCCAGCTTCAATCTCGTGAGATCGGTTAGGGTCTCGGCGAACCGGTCCCAGTCGGCCCGACGAGTGTTAAACCGCATAGTCTCGGTGCGCCGGTCCTCCCCCGCTGCCTTCGGGACTCTGAGTCGGATGTCGAGTGCACCATGATCCCTCGCTGTCCAATCCAGTTCTAACCCGACAACCTACGGGGCGCTGCCGGCAACATTTTTGGCGCGCATTTCCATGCCAACTTACTAAACAAGCTATTCACGGCAGATTTAAACCGCCATCAACCGCCATATTACTGTACTGTGCATAAAGTGTAAGAAGTCGCTTGCTGCTGCTTGCATTAAGTAGTAATATTTTCTAACATCTGCGATTTTTATTGCAATTATTAAACATACTTCGTGTTATTTTTCTTTTGTCTTGTACTTTTCTCTTCTTTCCTGCTTTTTTAAAATTTAGAATTTTTATTTTCCTATTCTTAAGTCACATATCCGTACTATTAATTTGCTTTTCTATTTATCAAGATTTGTGCTTGTTGTTATATTTATAATTGTGCTTCTTGCT
Organism: Hedychridium roseum; assembly: GCA_963989215.1. Classification (NCBI taxonomy): domain Eukaryota; kingdom Metazoa; phylum Arthropoda; class Insecta; order Hymenoptera; family Chrysididae; genus Hedychridium; species Hedychridium roseum. The sequence continues at coordinate 10,366,842 of OZ022311.1, read as the reverse complement.
GACATATAGTTTTGCTTTTTGTTTTGAGCTTGTTGTATTCAGCGTTGTGCTTTTGGGTTTGTTTTAAACCTTTTTATTATGTACTTAAAAAAGTGCTCTGTAGTTGCATGTGACGGTGGTGGTGGTAAACGCTTTCACTTTCACAATCCTGTAGGAAAATAAGAGGAACGCATGCGGCGATGGCTGTCTGCCACGGGAAATAGAAGTTTGTTGCAGCTTACAAAGCAACAGATACGGGAAAAGGTCATCTGCTCAAAACATTTTGAGCGGAAATTCTTTTTGTCACAACGATTATCAAAGACAGCAGTTCCAACATTACATTTGCCAGGTATGTCAATATCATTAATTTTTAGTAAAAAAATATGAGGTTCAACAAGTAACTGTAATTTACATTTATTTCACAGAACCAATTGATGTCTCCAGGCACGAGTTTCCCCTGAACCCCTTACCCCGGAGAAGGACGTTATCACAGGCATTGGATAATCTTAATTTAAGCTGTAATTAAAACAGAACAAAAATGGAAAATTATAAAGTATTTCTTTTATTTATAAATTTATATTATCTACCTGTTCCTAGATGACTAACCACTCCTGACCTCCACAGCGAGTGATGCAACGTGCAACCAACTTGTCCTGATGGAATCCACATCCCAATTGCCAATGGCTCCAAGTAAATAACTTTCCTATTACCTTATCCATTTCTCATCCGATTCACTTCCTATCACTACAATAGCACTCTTCCTTTCCTTCCTCGTACAATTTGTAAAAAGAAGATGCAGGGACTTTAGGAAATCTTCGGCAAAGGACAAGGAATTGCGCTCGGTTATTTATAAGGTAAAAAAAGCAATTCGTCGTTCCAAGCAGCAGAATGACAAATCGCGAAATAGATTAAAAAAGGCTGAACAATTTATGAATAATGTGCCATTCAATTTACTAGAAAATTTACCCAAAGTGACACAAGACTTCTTTGTGTCACAATTTACAAATAATTTCAGGCATAAATTTTCAAGAAAATGTAGTTTAGACGACGAAGTTTTTGCCTTATCGTTTGAAATGATTGTAACGGCTATCCGTAACGATGACTTTAAACTTGACGAGAGGTCGTTGTCATCTCGATGGAACTAATATGTATATAAGCCTGTACAGCCGTCAAGATTATTCATTATTAAAGGAAATCGATAACAGTAGACACAGTAGTCAGTTGTTCTGAAAGTCCGTCAATCCCAAAAAGTCATTTCCTCCAAACTATCTAAGGAGAAATTATATTAAACTTGGATCTCTACAAAAAACTTCGATGGCACCAGGGACGAGGACGGTGGCAAGTGTGAAAAAATGGAACTGCGCTATATAGCGTAAAATATATACCACGAGCCAGAAGACTGACGAGCAAAACTGATACACATTGTTGAAGAGAAGTCCTTCAACATATCGTTTCTTAGCAAAAATATTTTATTTACCTTCAGTAAAAAACTTTACGAAAATTGTCTGGACAAATTCATGTGTCCCCAGGCATCGTGGATGCAGTGTTTAAAAATTTAGAGCGCGTTATTAATAACACAGGAAATTATAAAATGAAGTATTGCGTTTTACTTTTTGATGAAATGTTTGTTCAGCCTAATTTAGTCTATTCGCAAAATAAAAAATTAGTAACGGGTTTTGTGGACAATGGTTTTGAACGAACCTGTGAAATTGCGGATCACGTGTGTGTATGGATGCTGAAAGGGATTTGCTGAAACGGATTTACGGAAGGAAACCCTGGAAACAACCAGTGGCGTTTTCTTTCTGTAAATCAACTTGTGGATGGGAACAAATTGTAAAAATTTATCGGGAAGTTGTACGCAGGGCGCATACTGCTGGTCTGGTAATTGTAGCCTGTTTGTGACCAAGCTACAAGTAATGTTAAAGCCATTAAACAATTAATTTTTTATGGAAAACGCGATTTATTTCATCAAAATATAGAAGCACGCGATGATGTTATTCGTATTGTCGGAAGAGTTATTGTTCCTTTGTATGATCCACCTCACCTTTTGAAGTGTATGAGAAATAATTTATTGACAAAGGATTTGTCATACAGCCTAAAAGATCAGGTGAGAAGGACAGCGAAATGGTCGCACATTGAGACTGCATTCTACATCGATAGCAGTAATGCCCCTTTGCGTACATTGCCTAAATTATGCGAGACGCATGTTATTCCGGCTAAAATAAAAAAAATGAAAGTTGCGTGTTGCACACAAGTGTCTAGTAGATCTGTAGCTTCAGTAATGTCTCTAATGAGCCGGAATAGTTGTAAAAGTGTGTGTGGTCGGTTTTGTATGCCTGTGGAAGGAGAAGATACTGCAAAAGCCGTATCTTTCTTCAATGATGTTTTCGATAGTGTAAATGGCAGCTTTGCACCTATCCACAATGTCAACGAATGTTTGAGAGGCGCCACAAGAACCGTTACTAATTCGAATGCCCAAGAAAACTTCTGGAATGAAGCAATTTCAGTTTTCCAAAGTATGCATTTTATTAAGCGCAAGCAATCTGATAAAAGTCATCCAGAAGTTTTAAAAAATTGGGTACATACCTTAAGAGGATTCAGATTGTTAACAAGTATTTTAAAAGATCATGGATTTCGGCAATTTTCTACGCGTAGTTTTAATCAAGATCCTTTAGAAAATTTCTTTAGTCAAATTCGACAACACGAAATGAGAAATGTAAATCCCACGTGTGCTGCTTTTGTGGGATATTTTAAAAGTTTATTGTTACATACGTCAACATCTCATTCCGTATCCAGTGACTGCGAATTTGACAAATTTATTGGATTGTTAATTGATGCCAAAATTTGATGACTGCTGAATTGCTGCCTTGTAATACATCTTGGGAGTTGCCTACATTCCCTGAAAACTTTTCTTGCCGCCGAGAGGTAACCTACGAGACGCGCATATATGTAAAGTCATTTATTAAAAAATTAATTATTCCGAAATTTATGTAATGCACAATTTGTTTTAAGCATATACAATCTTCGGATTTTTTAAACAAAATAATAGATTTGTCTGTAATAATAAATTATTTTTTACCGTTCATTCTACATGAACGCGAATTTATTCCAAAAATTGTATATTATTTAAAGGAGAATGTTGGTTTGAACTTTAAAATTTGCAAGTCACATAATATGAGTGATTTCATATTATGTCAATTTTTGCACAACATTACCCATAATTATATTAACCCTGCTGTGTTCCTCGGGTCTATATGACCCGAAATGAAATTTACGTTAAAATGAAATTTTATTTGTAAATTGTAAATTGTATTTGTACATACTTTTTTATCATACTTGGAGTATTTAAATATTTCGTTTTCTTCTTTAATACTGTATACGTTGTAAGTATAAAATATTTCAGAATTTTATGAAAAATTAGTTTGTTACATATGTGTTTCTCGGGTCTATATGACCCGATGTGTGAAATAGAACAGTAAATTCCAAAATTGTACTTGTAATCGTTTTACCTATTGCTCTAAGATGTTTTAAGCGTGTAATGTCTAAATTATAATGTTTCAATAGTAAACACTTATTTTATTTTTTCTTTTATGCGTTTTTATGATAGGCCTAAAAATGTTTCGAAAACCATTTACGATACCGAGGCGTTTACGATAGCGTTCTTTATCGATATTATCTCACTATTCAATATGAATCTTTCCTTTCATACTTTTATCGTTTTTGAAGCCGGACTAAATATTCATTTTATTATTCTCTGTTTGATTTATTTGTATATCTTACTTTTCATACACATAAGATATCTACCCGCTCTGATAATTTGCTAAACAGTGAGAATTAGGTTTTAGTTTCAGTATAGCTGTAACAGTAAGCATTCGTATGGTGAAGCTTTTGTACAGCAAAACATTTGTATATTATCATTCTGCGCTCATTCCATTTTCTATAATCTTATTCTGAAATAATTTCGGTTTAACGATTCTATAATAAAGAATGTCGGAAGAATTCACAAACGCGAGTCATAGCAGTGAAGAAGTTTCCGTAATAGAAAATCACACAAGTGATGATAATTACAAGTCATGGAAATCAGATGAAAATTATTCAGATCATAGTGGAAGTGATGCAGTGATGCAAAATATAGAAACCTATCCATCAAAAGACGAAAATATTACTTGGTCATTAGAGCCATTTTCTCGACATAGAAAAGTGAAAAAAGAAAATGTAATGAAATTTACACCAGGCTCAACAAAGTATGCTATTTCAAGAATTCAAGACGTAAAAAAAAAATCTGCATTAATTCAATACGTAAAATATGCATTTCTAGTCATCATTTTGTTCATCGGGTCACAGTGACCCGAAGGGGTACGAACGTACAGTGGGAGCGAGGACCACAGCAGGGTTAAGTTTCTAAACTTAATTATAACGGGAAAGTTGGCACCTCCCACATGTAGAGATTCACTAGTTAATAGTATATTTGTAAAGAAGTTTGTATTGTAAAATGATTTCCGTATACATTATGTACATTATTGCATGTTTTTAAAATTGTATTTATTTTATATTTTTATATTTTTGTATGGATTTCATTATAACAAATTTTCGTATATATTGTATGCATTTTTGCAGACGAAGACAAAATATATTGTCAGCTTTTCTGCATATATATTGAGTTTATAACAGTGTATTTTGTCATGAAAATATCTTTTATTAAAAAGCCTACATAAATACAGAATAAAAATATGTATACAAGTGTCAGGAAATAAAACAATATTTATATCAATAATTTTTGTGAATGTTTTTATTGTGTTAATTTACATATATAAAATAACTAAAATAAAATATAACTGTCAATGGGCTATGGGATTACACATACAGTGTACTACTACATCGAGAGCCTGTCACACGTATATACACGCTGTAAGCAGTCCACGATTTGAGCTGAGAGCTTGGCTACCCTGATGCAAATTGAACGACCGCTGGATGCTATCGCAAGCGGTGCACTACAAGCACCACCCGCTAAAATTGCGCGGGTTCGGCTAGCAGGATGTACCAGCCGTAGATCTACCATTTTTACCTGAGGAACGCTTCTTTCTCTATAGAGCTTCTTGTTTTTATAGAGTACAACATAATTATAATAACATGCACTAATTTTTGGTCTTTTATTGCCCATTATTACGGCTCTTTATGTTCGGGATTTCCGAAGGTGCTTCTACCAGCCATAAAATTATTTTATTAGAACACTTAGCCGATCGATCGGGTAGATCTACCACTTTGATCTGAGGAACGCTTCTTTCTCTATAGAGCTTCTTGTTTTTATAGAGTACAACAAATAATAAAATGCACACCAGCACACCAACACCCATTAGAAATCGAAATGCTACCTACACCCCACTCTCATGACTTTTTCGAATACACAAGACTCCGCTCAACTTGCAAATATTAGTGTAGAAGCCAAGCTCCTTGCTGTAACTCTCAACAAGTGGTGTGAAACGAAGTATAGAAAAAATATCCCTAAAAATGTCCAGAAACATGAGTGACAATTCAAGTGATGAGTTGTTTATGGACACACTATCAAACTGTTCTGAAGACATTGATCTACTGATAAGTGATTGTGAAGTTGACGACAATAATAGCACCATCGTTCCCATACATCAGACTAATCGACGAATCCTTTTGAGTGAATTGGAAGATGATTCCGCCGATGACTCGGAATCAAATATTATTGTCAATGGCGTCGATGATTGGACAGAAGATGATACTAGAGTTGAACTAGAAGCATATGGTCGAACTGCATGCATCAACACAATGCCTGAATATCACGAAAGCGAATGGGCAACCGTACAGTTGTTTCTTGGTGATGATCTGTTTCAATTGTTAGCAACGGAAACAAACAGATATCGCGCTCAAGTTGCAAGCAAATATAAAGAATACAAAGCGGTAAAATGGGTTGACGTGACAGTAAAAGAGATGAAAAAGTTTCTGGAGTTGATTATCTTAATGGGACAAGTACGGAAAGACGATATATATGATTACTGGTCCACTATATCATATATAGAAACCCCGATCTTCCCCAAAACCATGAGTCGAAACAGATTCATGCAGATCTGGAGAATGTGGCATTTTTGTAATAATGATTTATTACATGATAAATCGGATAAGTTATACAAAATTCGAGAAGTTATAAATTATATACAGAACAAATTCCAGTCTGTGTATACACCACGGCAGCAATTATCATTAGATGAAGCCATTATACCTTGGCGGGGTAGATTATCATTCCGCACATATACGTTTGCAATTTCAAAGTATATTCAGGCGCGGGTGCGACATTGCAGGATACAGTTCTGTCAATCTTGGATCCCTATGTGGGATTCCACCATCATATTTACATGGACAATTATTATAATAGTGTACGTACAGCCGAATTGCTCCTTCAAAGAAAAACAAGAGTTTGCGGAACAATTAGACCAAATAGAGGATTTCCACAAAATTTAAAAGGCCCTATATTGAAAGAGCATGAATCGAAATATGCAAGAAAGGGACAAGTCCTTTTACAAGTCTGGCAGGCAAAGAAGAACCGAATTGTCAGAATGATTTCAACGATTCATTCCGCAGAAACTGTAAACGTTCCACATTGGTCCGGGACGAGAACTAAACCAAAATCTATTGTGGACTATAATAAGTATATGAAAGGAGTTGACCGTGCCGACCAGTACATGTCGTACTATAATATTCTTAGAAAAAGCACCAAATGGACAAAAAAGGCAGTGCTGTATTTTTTGAATGCTGCTCTTTTTAATTCATTCTTATCCACAAAAAAATAGGAAATAGCAGAGCAACATATAAGAAGTTTTTGCTCAAAGTGGCAATAGCATTGGTGCAAACGGAGGAGGAGAAATTCGAAATATTGACCCAACACAAGCAAGACCATCGAATATAGTACAACCAACAAGAAGAACACCGAAACAGGACCCACCAGGACGTTTATCTCAAGACA